>CATIXQ010000017.1:11234394-11277607 GCA_949711755.1 Leptidea juvernica | reverse complement strand
CTCTAAAATAAGCAGTGACTAAATTTCCGATGGAAACTATGTGTAAATCTATATACTCGTGACCAGACAGATTAGAGACCTGCATTAAAGCGGAAGTAGTTAGAATTAGAATTGAAAGAATTGCTTAGACTTCCATAAAAGAATACATTTTATATACTTTTTTATTACGAATACCTACACTAAGTCGTAAAAATAAAAATGTGTCTTACGATTTTTGTGAAAATTTGCCACAACATTAAAAATAACATTTAAAAATGTTAATTAAGTAGTATCACCATAATATATATTTTAATCAAATAGAATAGAATAGAAAAAACTTTATTGGCAATAATTATAACGCCAGACACTAATTGTATCTATATATTACATCTTAGAATAATTAATCACATTAGAGAAGAGAAAAAATTGTATAGACTTAGGTAAAGAGAAAAAAAGCAAGATAAGTATTAAGTTCGAATTATCGTTCTTGGAACAAAGAGCAAGATTGGCCACCACGCGTTCTACTGCTTTATGCCCAGATTATAGGATTGTTTGGCTATTCCGAGTGTACGTGCATATATATCCAGTTGATAGTTCATCCAAATTCTCATGTCACTCAAGAAGATATCATGTCACATTACTGTAGCTAATACCAGAAATAAAACATTGATTGTCGTCCAAGTATTATTAACGACCTTCAAATATATGGTCGGAATTGGTACGGTGGGACCATCGTACGGTCCGTTGGACTCATCGCACCAATTGTTTTATTGATTGGGCATTTGATAATGATCTCCGTAAGTGAAACCGTAACCAATGTTAATGTACATGTATCATCTATAATAGCACTCCTCTGTTTATCAAAATATAAATTTATAGAAAATATATGTTCATAGAAGTCAAACAGTAATCTGTAAAAGCAAGGAAAGCATCTCGGACTCAACTTTACGCCCTTTTTTACATAAAAATAAGGGACGAGACGAGCAGGACGTTCAGCTGATGCTAATTGATACGCCCTGCCCATAACAATTCAGTGCCGCTCAGGATTATTGAAAAACCCAAAAATTCTGAGCGGCACTACAATTGCGCTCGAGACATTGAGACATAAGATGTTAAGTCTCGTTTAATAACACAATAACGTTTGTACGCATTCTTCACGGCAGAAATACGGCGCCGTTGTGGTACCCATAATCTAGCCGGCATCCTGTGCCAAGGAGCCTTCCACTGATGGGACATTAGATTAACTGATGCAAGTTCGGAAATTTAATTTTACGGAAGATAGAATCGCAATATATTTTGCGAGCACCTTTATAAGCGAAGATGATCAGTTCGATTTAATCTTATTATAAAGATATACTTCTTGGCGAATAAAGTCAATATTTATTGAAGATGTGCTAATTGAAAGTAGGTACATTTTAAAAACTAATCAATCATGCACGTCCGGCATGTGATTCGTCAATTATCAATATTTTTTACACATAAGCACACCTATCTTAAGTCACAAAGTAGGGATAGATACTGACGAATAAAATTGAAGTCATCTTGAAAATACATGCCTTATATCCAGGTATCCACTAAGATAGTTATTAGTCTAAAATAGTATTTTCGCTGCCATTATTAAAAAGAACAATAATAATTACACCACTTTTTAAGATAATAAAATGTTTTTTTTTTTACAAAATAAAATTCCACTACAATACCATACAAATTTCTTTGCTTTTACGCTTATATTGTTGAAAATATAACTGATTTGTCACGCGTTCCGGAGTTAACATAATTTAAGGTAAAATCTCATTAAAAATAAAATTGAGGCGAACTGTGTAGAAAATTGAACATTCCTTATATGGCAAATATATATGGCGCAGAAATTCCTACTCCATGACTTCTTGTAATTGGTCGTAAAATTGGGAATTGGAAATCTTTTGCTGGCAATATGTACCAGCGTGGAGCGAGCAGATGACAGAACTGATGTTATGCGTGGAATTAACTAAAGAATGGGAAAACAAAGTCAAACGCAGCATACGAACCCAAACACATCGTACAGCGCCAGTTACTTTGAGATAAAAATAGAATATCTCGTGTGACTGGACTATAAATGCATAATATATAAAAACTCGTAATAGTAATTAATAATGCTGAACTGGAATACTATAAATAACTGTTACTTACCAAAAACACAAAACTACTCAGATAAAAAATCGACAGAAGAGAAAGCTTCATTAAGACCAGTTTATTATTGTGAAATACACCTATTTTTTATTCTATCTTTATGAAGTAATAATATTTAAAATATAATATCTATTTATATAAAGCAGGTGAGAGGGTGTTGGGTTTTTTTTTCTCAGCAACCCCCATAATGTAAAGATCTTGATGAGAAAACCTTAAAATCGTCAAGTTTGGGTTCTAAGTGATCAGGATCAAAAACTTCAGGTTCAAACATTTCCCATAGGGTCCACATTGAAAATGAGGTTTGTTAACTAGAATATGACAATGGCCATTTTGAAAAAATTGGTTTGTTTACATGTTTTGAACAAATTGGAGCATTTTTCCTAAGTTTTAACTTCCCTTTACATATGCTTAACCAGGTATGCATACGTCGTCAATAGTATAATAATGATTGTGTGCCTATTAACTATTTTGGTAAACTTTGATCTGACTAATCTCGTTTCTTAGTCGAGGCGAGTCGACTTTACCCTAACGAGTGTGACAACCCAGTCACAATCCATACCACACAAACCCAAATAAGAAGGTACTAGAAGTGACAACCGCTTGAAGCATGTCGCCTCCCAGGTGACTTATAAGTCTATATCTATATGGTCTATAGACCACCAGCGAGTTAGTTGTAATGTAACATATTCGGAAACGTAAAACAACGCGTACCTATGTATAGTATGGTATCTAACGACTATCTCTGCCACACTCTGCAACTATACTAATAAAATACTATTCATTAGTTAGTATTTGAAAGTAAACCGCTGTTTTTTTAATTAAATTATATGGCGAATTTTTCACTATGAGATTGTCGATCCATTCGTATTACTGTCATTTTGCTGACCATTCTGCTGCACAGGTCCCTCAAAAGCCGGAGGGTCGCAATCATACTTACCAATGTAATGTATGTATTATGTTCAAAAATCTTGTATGGTACGACCGCAGGCTGCGAGGTTTTAGATGACACCAATGACAAATCACGTCGTATCAAAACAATATGGAACATGCCATAAATTACACCATAATAAACATCGACTACTACATATATCTATAGGTATATTGCCGGATTTACTTCAGTTGTTTAAAATATTATTTAGTCAATTAGCAGCATTGTAAGACATAAATTCAGTTCAAGTCACATATTATATTGAATTTAGAACCCGATTCCGATAGTGACAGTAGAAAAGTGTGCTTACATTGTCTTTAAGCACACATTGCCGTTCCGCTATCAGACTGCGAAAGGTATGTCCTTATAATATGTGTATAGAACGACATTGCCGACAACAATAATTATCAGTATTGGTCTTATTATTAGTTTTTAAATGTGGTGGCCATTTTGCAACTACCTCTGAGATTGTTAATTTGTTCATATTTCCGTCATCTTGCACACCATTGCTGCACAAGTCTCTCAATCTCAACCGAGCGTTGCAGGCGTACGAGGCAATGTAATGTGTACATATAGAGCACAGTCGTCCCGCAAGGAATCAGAGCTTATACACATTCAATTACTTTCTCATTTAAATGTCGATGTTCAATACTCACAAAATAAAGTATGCAGCGGGCCTAAAGAAGTGTCCACTTTAATAAATGATAAGAAATTATGTTTTAGGGTTAAATATGTTTAGTTCGTTTACGATTGCCCCTGGACTATGACAACCACTGTCTCAGATGATAAAACAATGATAGCTTCTTAATAGCTTAACCAAAGCAGTTAATCAATCACAAAAAAGATCAATTATAGACAGATAATTACAATCGTAAATGTTGTTTAAACAACCGACTTCAAAAGTAGGGAAACGTTTTTAACTCGTGTGTAAGTTTTTTTTATGTGTGTAGCCTCTGTCATTTATAAACCGAATAAATATTAGGCAAGTAATATTTTTTTTCTATTTTTCATTAAAATAAAATAACGAATATTTCACCTCAAGCAAAAACATTTCTGTTCTTTTATCTATGTATACTCTTTGCTGTAGAAATAAAGCTGTGAGCACAAAAATTCCACAAGTTTATTTTGGCTGTTATCTTGTTACATAACAATTACAAATCGAGCCTGATAACATTGTAGCAATATACAAAAACTTCGATCATACAGTCATTTAGCAGAACAGCGATATTGTCTCAACATTGACGTCACCGAGCCTTAATGACAGCAAATATTCGTTATTTGACATATTATTTTCGAATAACATAATGAGTTTGTGAAAATAGCAGCGTTGATTGACTCTTGGCAGAAGTCAAACAAAGTGGGTTGTTATGACGAGAATATCACATGATTTGTGGCTATTGATTTCACTTGTATTTTCTGCAGGATTATTTAGAAATTACGTATTATTTGTTTTATTTATCTTAAAACCTTTATACTATATATGTTCTACTAGCTGACCCGGCAAACGTTGTTTTGCCATATAAAGTATAATTCACGCGATAGTTTTATAAGTAATAAAATATTGCCTATATTATAGCCTGTACATGATTTTGTTCTATTGTCAATAGTTTTTGCAGCGCACGCAAAAATAGGTTTTCGATTTTAAACCTTGTGTTACAAAATGGCAATTTTATTACGGATCCCTAATATTGAAAAAAAAACATAGCCTATAGCCTTCCTCGATAAATGGACTACCCAACACTGAAAGAATCATTCAAATCGGACCAGTAGTACCAGAGATTTGCGCGTTCAAACAAACACTGCAGCTATATAATATTAGTATAGATTAATAAACCGAAGTTATTCCAAATTTAAAACTTTTTGTCTTCATCTCATCTTTCTCACTACAGAATTACATGATATGGAGAATAATTTTAAACTGCTTTACATTGCGTTTATTAATAAGCCAGTATATGTATAACTTTCTCAATGTGTTAAACGGCTAAATCGATTTTGATGAAAAATTTTATTTATGAAGATGAATAACAAACTCATTGTAACTCTGATAAATCATTATTTGCAGTTTCAGCATTATACAAAATATTTATACAAGGTCTTAGTAAAGTGATGCAACATAACTACTCAATGATAGTCTAAGAGAAAGTATATAAAACCTCAACAGAACAATAGATGCCTCAACCTACACAAAGTGTTGCAAAAGTTTATTTACGAGGGCGCACAACTTTTTAATAGTCTACCTTCATCTCTCAAAAAGATTAAGTCCTTAAAAACATTTAAACGTGAGTTATCAGACTATATTGTTTCAGAGTTTTTATAAAACTCATGTCTGAAATTGTTTGTTATGTGACAGTGACCTGTAAAAGTGTGAATAAGTACTATAATGTATATGTATGTACTGAACATGTAAAGAACGGCGGATTAATTATTACATCATTTTATGTTCTCATGTTAGTCACAATATTATGTTTTTAATGAGAAATAAATATCTTTAAACCTAATAAAGATATTTTGTGATAATTATTTACATTAATGAAATAATAATTTTAAAGCATTGCATACAGTTCGAGTTTTTATCAGTAAGTACAGCAGCGTTCGTGATAACAGGATCGACCAGTTACCCCACGCGTCATGCTCGCGAAAGTTGCTTGAGGTTAGAAATAATATTATTATGTTAATGATACAAAATGAATCAACCGACCTGAATTAACACACCAGTAGAAACGCCAACGGAAGCCATGGCGCCAAGCATGCCTCTGAGATGCGGCTGAGACACCTCGCAGGTGTACACCCTCGCTGGTGCACCCACCATGCCGGAGCCTAAGCCGATCAGCAAGCGACCTAGGAATCAATCAGACAAATTTAAATACGATGGGGCTTTATTTTTTTAGTTTGTTTAACGACTAGTCATTGCAAAACTGTACGCGAAACTTGGTTGATAAAGGGTTTTTCTATGGAAGGGGATGACAAACGCGCGTATGGGTTCATAAATTCTTTGTCTTTAGAATTATTTTTGATGTAATTTCTTATACTACTACCGCTTCGGAAACATATGGCGCTCTGAGAGAGAAAAAGCAGCGCAAGAAACTCTCCCAGAGTTTCTTGCGCTGCTTTTTGATAAAGTATACAATATGGTACCTTCATTGTTATTGCTATAAAATAATCATAATCTAGTCCCAGGCTGTCCAATCACTTAGATATTCAGCAGTGTAGTAGTAGGATTTACGACAGAGACATTTTTTAATAAAATATTTAAATTTATTTATAGATAATGCTTGAACATTGACTGGATCTTTATTATAAAAGTGTATATATTTACCCTTAAAGCTATTATGTATCTTATGAAGCCAACTAGAATCAGTTACAAGCAATCCCTTATTTCTAGTGTTATAAAAATGAAAATTACTATTTAGAGCAAACAGATGACGATTTTTGTGAACGTATATTAAATTTTCATAAATAATCAGTCATAATATTTATTCCTTTAAACTTTCCTTTGACTATAACCACACAAAACACAGCGTAATGAACCGTAAACACTTTGTTTCTTACTGTTTAAGTGCAGATCATTCGTCACAATCCTATGGCCTATCTACCACAAACGGTAAATCGTTAATATAAAAAATAAGAAAGGACCTAGAATAGAAGCCTGCGGTAAACCTATTCCTTAAGGTTTACCCGAAGACCGTTTGCCGTTTACGTCGACTAACTGTCGCTTGAATAGCTTTACTGAACAGATTTAGGGTTGTATTTTTTACTCCATAATGCTTTAATTTTAGGAGTAAAGTTTCATAGTGGATGCTGTCAAATGCTTTTGATAAATCACTAAAAATTCCCAATGCATCCTGTGAATTTTCCAAAGCGTCAAAGATGTGCTCAATGAGTCTAATACCCGCATTAATTGTTGACAAGCTACTAGTAAAACCAACTTGATTATTGTTCAATAATTTACAAACTGCATTTGTAGCTGCTGAAGAAAAATTTTTTCAAATATATTACTAAAAACAGGCAGTACTGGAAATAGGCCTGAAATTAGCGGGGTCAAAAGAACTGCCTGATTTAAACAAAGGCATAACGTTGTTGTATTTCATAAGATCAGGGAACATGTGGGTATCTATGTATTCGTAAAATATTATTGCTAATTCAGGTGCTATAATGTCAAGTATATTTTTTACTATATTAGTCGAATGCCCCTATGTTCTTTGTATTTTTAGGTTAATTGACTTAAAGCTTTTTATTATATCGCTAACTTTAACAGGCTTAAATTTGAAACCACTGGAAGATATTGATACCTGTAATTTAAGCATATACTGTGCTGCTTTTGGTGAAGAGTTTAGGTCTTTGGTTGTGATACAAGGATTTCGAAGAAGAATTTATCAAATTCATTTGCAATTTCTATTTCTGAATTTATAACGCGATTAACACAGAAGTATTACGGCAGCTTAACCTACCAGTTTCATTATTAATTACATTCCAAGTCGCTTTTACTTTATTATTACTGTTTTTAATTTTATCTGCAATGAAACGTGTCTAAAGAGCTTGGAGTATTTTTTTATATATATTTTAAATTCTTGACTACTATTGTAATATTTCTCATAATAAAGTTCATGTAAGCGTTTACGACTTTTGTGGATACCCATTGTTGCCCAATCATTAAAACTATGTTTGTTGTTTACTGTAATTGTTATTGGAGTAAAAATCCTGTCAAATTCCATACACAAGGATTTAAAGAGTAAGTTATAGTGAAAATTAGTACTTTCACCACTGCATAAAAATGGTATGGTATTTACCAAATTATTCTAAACCTTTCAAGACCAGGTAAGTTGGCAGCCCCCACTCCCGCTACCCTTCCTCCTTCCCCCCTCGTGGTACGGGATACTAAGCTTTAACGTAAAAGTGTTCATATAAGGGTTCCCTTTATACGATCAGGATCGCAGGAGACATTTAAGTTATACTGAATCAGAAGCTGTGTTTTTTTTTCTAAAAATCTTTCATAAACATAAATCTACTCACCGACGTAAATCATAGGAACATTTTGCGCAGCCGATATTAAGAGCCATCCCAGTATTAGCGGTACCTCGGTGAGAATGAGGGTTCGTCTTCTTCCAATGTTGTCCATCAAATATCCACTCAGTATGCATCCTATTGGTGTTCCCACTGAACTCAAACTAGCTAGAATTAAAATAGATATATTAAAGCAATAATTAATAATGTACTATATATTATTAATATAGCGGCCAGCATAAGAAGCATTGGACGAACGTGAAGAATATGCACACATACGTCTATCAATGCCTAGTTGTGTCCAAGGTTTGTAAAGTACTTTTCTCAAATAACGCGCGGAAGTATAAAACTAAAAGGCTCTCGCCGCCTCTTGAAATATTACAGGTGGCATAAAACCAGAGGGAGGCTCGGAGGAGAGTACCACAACGGCGCTTATTTTTGTGTTTCGGTCAGAAAGGCGCCGTAGCTGGTGAAAATACTGGGCAAATTAGAATTGACATCTTATGTCTCAAGGTGAGCGCAGTTGTAGTGCCGCTCAGAATTTTTGGGTATTCCAAGAATCCTACGCGGCACTGCATTGTAATGGGCAATGGGCAGGGCGTATCAATTACCATGAACGTCCTGCTTCCGTTCGTGTTGACCCTTATTTTCAAAAAAAGCCACACACTCATCGTCTTAACTTGAACGACAGAGTAGGGATGGAAACTTACAGTATTAACTAGAACTCACTTTGTTAAATACAACTACTTTTCAAAATCAATCACATAACACAAATAACAGCCAACAAAAATAATTATTCATTTGTTTTTTTTTTTTTTCAATAAACAGTTTTCTTTTAATTCCACGTACTAGAAGACGCATTGTTAGTAGGCCCCCACAAGATGGACCGACGATCTGGTTAAGATCGCCGGAATACGTTGGATGAGGGTAGAGCAGTACTGATCGTCGTGGAAATCTTTGGCGGAGGCCTTTTTCCAGCAGTGGACGTCTTCCAGCTGATGATGGGTGATGGAAACAGTAAAACGCTTGATAAATTACCTCATGGCAACCAACCATGTTTCGGAGTTAGAAGTTGTTCTATTTTTTAATTAGGTATATAACATAATATATATAGTTTACTGTGTTATTTATTTGGCCGCTAAACCACGACAGATATGGATTTTCATATAACATTTGCCGGCCACTGCTCGTATTTATTTGGCCAGTAGGTACAGCAATGTCGATTTATCTTGAAGAATTATAAATTTAATTTCTTAGTACCAATATTTATGAGCGATGCGGGATTCAAACTGTAGGCCCGGCCCGTAGTAAATTCTTGGAAAGAGCCCTTCATCCATATTGGAATTGTCTATTACCGAGTGTCTGTTGTGGATTGTCTTAGTAGAAAATGTTGTGAAGTTTCACATTTTTGTGACATCAAGTAAATTGAATATAGCAAAATCCTAAAAAGTTTCACCCAAACTATACGCTCAGCGGTGCTATTCTCGTCATTTCAAAATCTTTGAAGTTAAGTTTCAATCCCGTCCAAGTTTTGCTAAAATAACTTAAACAACAATAAACTACAAAAAAGCTCTTGAAGCTGAACTAAAAAGAAAAAATATTTTAACGATGCATTTTTCAATTTGTTAAATTAAGATATGAAATGGTTTATTATAATATATATATAATATAAAATGACGGGCTATACTTACTTATACTGTACTGTTACCGAAATATATATTTTCAATTTCAATAGACAGATTAGGTTGTATAAAAACAAAACGGAAACATAAAACTTGCCACAAATTACACTATAAGAAGCTTCGAATGCTATATCTATACATTGCCGCATTTACTCCAGTGGTTTAAAATATTATTGGTGAATAAACAGCAATGTAAAACATTTATCTAGTCTAGTTGCGTATGTTGAATTTAGAATCCGATTCTGACATTGACAGTGACACACGACAGTAAATATGTATAGGACGTCATTGTTTTTAAACAATTATAATTTATTTTAAGGTCAACTTCATCCGGAATTTATTTAACAAGATCATTATATAATACATATAAACTCACCTATCCAACTTGCTTCATTTTCGGTTATTTGTATCAAGGAGTCCGCACTCTTGAGTTGTGGTAAAGCCATCGCCGAAAAACCAAAAGCCATGCCCGTGTTAATTGTGCCTATATTTGCTATCAACGAAGCAATAACTTGTTTGAACGCCTTTCCTCTGCCTTCCTTGCCCGGCTTTTCAGCTTTTTCTGGGAAGGACATTTTTGTAACCACGGGTTTGACACCATTTTTTACGAAAGGCGCGGAGTCGCTTCTGTAAACAAAAAAGTAATGTTTTTATATAAAATATGAAATCTTAATATATATAAATTACGTGATACGTTGTTGGTCCGCGATGGACTCCTAAACTAATGAACGCATTTAAATGGGGATTACTTCATGGAGTGCAGTTAGGTCCAACTTGAGAGATAGGAAAGTTTTTATTACAATTTGGGACCCATAATTATTTTTATTTTCAACTAGCTGACCCGACAGACGTTGTTCTGTATATAATAAATAAAATAATGTTTTATATGAATTTGTCAATAATATATCATAACATCAAAAATTACTTCGTAAAATATGCACCCTGCTGTCCTAATGAAATTGTTTCACAGCAGAACTGTCAAACCGTGCGTCAATAAATTCTCTCATAGAAATTATGTATGGACACATCAAAGGAAAAACAAATTTGTTGTTTTTATTTAATTTAGCAGCATTTTCCTATTTATTCACCTTTTAAACCTTCTCTGGGCTTCCACAAATAATTCAAGACCAAAATTAGGCAAATCGGACCAGCCGTTCTCGAGTTTTAGCGAGACTAACGAACAGCAATTCATTTTTATATATATATATATATAGATAGATATTTGTTTTGTATGGATATATTTTCTATGACAGAATTTGTTGTCGCACGGTTTGACAGTTCTGCTGTGAAACAATTTCATTAGGACAGCAGGGGACATTGTTTATGAAATAATTCTTGATGTTTTGAAATATTTTTGGCAAATTCCTGTAAAACAGTATTTTTTTTATTATCTACAGAACAACGTCTGTCGGGGCAGCTAGTTTATTATAAATTATCTTAGAATTTTCAACCGTTTTTAAGGGAAGTCGATGTATTCGTGTATCTTGTATACGAAGCTGTTTTTATAAGTGCGTGGATTTTGTTTCTCACGTGAAAAATGATTATGTAGCTAATCGTTTTGAACTCTTACAATGTTAACTTGAAGTAACGACGTTAGTGTCAGTCCGTACATCTACCAGATGGAGTAAAGAAAATGATTTGAATGTAAACGTACGTTTTTATATTTTTTATAATCACCATTTTTCAGGGAAATAAAAGTACAGATAAATTTAAAAAGCAATGCCTTATCTAGATAACCATAACTAAAATAAACAAAAATTAATTTACGCCATGTATAATTAATTATAATATAATTGGTCGAGAATTTAATTCCTTTTTCAATATTACTTAAATGATAAAATTTTATATGTATATTATAATATTAAATTGCCGACTGCCGAGTAGCTTTTGTACTGTAATAATAAAAGCATCGATGGATATGTTATTTTTCTTCTGAAATAGTCTTATAACAATTATCACTACATTATAAAACTAAGGCCTCCGCCGCGTCTGTCTGTTTGCGATAATCTCAAAAACCGCTTTTTATTCTGTTTTCTAGTACTTTCCGTTCTAGCACGTAGGGCTGTCACAAGTTTTATTTTAAAATTTCCTTAAAATAAATATTATTATTTAGTCAATTATTGAATTTCTGCATAGCAACGAATAGAAAAAGGCATTTCGCAGAGACAAATTCAAATGGAGTTTTACAATGTATATATAAAATAAGGCCATTTTCCACTAGTGGACGTTAAAAAAAGTTGTTGAATACAAAGCTCTTTGAATAATTGCCAAGAGTTGAAATAAAATGATAAAACTTGCCACAATACAGCACTAAAAAAACCACATTCAAACCAATAAAGGCATTTTTGAGATTTAGTGTTTACAAATGCTCAAATAATTAGAAGAACAATCTAACGCTATTTTTTGGACGCGATAAAATAAGTTCAAAGAGTATTAATTGAATGACATGTCATTAATGTCAAACTGTTGTCAATTCAATTTACAAAGAGAAATTAGTTTACTGTTAAGTTACAGTTCATTAAGAGGTTATCTACGATAGATAATATATATATCTAGCCAGAAGGCAAATAATGAATAATTATCATTTTGTCACGTGCTAATTGATAACATTACAAATATTCAGTTCTAATCATAGTCCCTATTATATTAACTGAGTTAACTGTAAATGTATTTGTTAGTTTCTACCACAGAGTAAACATAAATATTTACGTATAGACTTCTACTATTATATTAATCATGTCTAATGTAACCTCCAAAATGGATATAGTTAGAAAAACTAATATTTTGTTTAGTAATCCTTTAGTACTTTTGGCAATTTAAAAATGATTAAGTATTTATATTTCGTATGTAGAATTAAAATATCAGCGTATGCAGTGGCCTTACTGGCATAACTAAGTTTACGACTTTAGTTAGTTCTCAAATAAGAAGAGTTATGTATGAACCTAATTATATCAGTTAAAACGTGTGTTAAGACCACGATCGTTCGATAGAATTTATTATTCATACTCGTTTGCTAAGCCTCCGGTAACTAACATGCCATAATTAATAATAGGTACTTTAGTGTGAGTGACAAGCTGCGTCTTACACACACGATTTGTGTATCACTCTGTGTTAGTGTGCTTGCATTGCTCAAAATAGAGGTTAACTGTTAACCAATGAATGATCAAAGCCTCTATAATACAAAAACCGAGAAATAACGTGTTTTAAACCTAATTATCGAGGTTTTGTCTTTAGAAATAGACAATTGACAATGTCAAAAAGTTGACAAACAGATATATTGTTGATAATGTAATGCTTGTTATCGCTGATGTATTAAATTGTGATTCGTTCGGTTCACAGGGTTCGATTTTAGTTAATGTTCGCTTCTTTTTAAATATTATCTGGATATAAAAGGCGGTTTATATTAACTAAACATGTATGAGCGAGTAAAAAGCGACAACAACATAATATATAAATGTCTATTAGCCGCAATAGCCGTGTAGAGTGTCAATGGCTGGGCTGACCTGATAATACTTTTATTATCTATGATATACATACCTACATACATTACCACTTATCTTTCTATACATTTTATACTCAGTTCTCAATAAAATAATACATACAGGTTATTTTTAAAGAGCTATATATAGTGTAGTTTCTAGTTTTCTATTTCTACCTAGGCCGCGATATTGTTAAAATTTCATCAAATCGATTCAGTTTACAGATGTGTATCTTCCAGATGAAAACTTCTGGGAGTTAAAGGCTACGATAATCTCCTAGCTTCTAAAGCCTTTGCTGGACCATGTTTCATTCTCAATTCATTACATCCCAAAAAAAAACAAATTATTATTAATTTCTAGTCAGTAACACCTAGGATTACGGAAAACGATTGTATTACTATAATTTTTTGTGACAATATTTTGAGATAATAATAATAATATAAGAATAATAACCCTTTAATTAATTCCAACAACCTTCAAATACATAATATTATCTTAAAACTACGCGTGTAGTATAAAAGTTATGCTATTGGAATCCCACTCTGGCTATAGGTTTCCTCCAGCTTACTCTATGTATCCCTCTTCTGTGCTCTTCCTCTCCATTCTTTTCTCCTGACTTTTTTATTATATCATCTACCCATCTGTTTCTTGGGTGGGATATTTCACTTTTGCCAGATGGTCCTTCCCAAATTGTTGTTACAAATTTTTAGATACTTATCTAACTTTAATATTATATGTATAATTTACTAGCGTATTGACACAGAGCGCAAAAGAGAAGAACATACTAACATACTAACTAATGGAGATACAGTAAAATAGAAAAGGACAGCGAATCTATTGTGTGACTAAGTTTGATTGACAAGAGGTTATAACAGTCAGCCACGCTTGGTATTAGTTCCTTAGTATTTTGAATACATTTTGAATATTAAAATTTAAAGTAAGTAGCTGATACACACATTGACAAATCAAAATTGGTCACACATTATCTAGCTGTCAAGTGTGAGTGGTATATTTCTATTTTATTTATTTACCAGCTGACCCAGTAAACGTTGTAAAATTTGAAGTTGTGTGTATTTTTTAATGCTGACTCATAATCAAACAAATTTCAAAAAACATAAAAAAAAAATTGGCGTGGACCACCCTTAACATTTAGGGGGATGAAAAAATGATGTTGTCCGATTCTCAGGCCTACCCAATATGCACTCAAAATTTCATGAGAATCGGTCAAGCCGTTTCGAAGGAGTTTAACAACAAACACCGCGACATGAGAATTTTATATATTAGATAATTATTTGGGAAACTTACAGCTAGCTTATAATCATAAGTTATGAAATAATTGAAATTATTCATGGCTACTTAAAAGTTTCCACATATATATAAAACTATTATCAGGATGGAATATTACCCATTCAAACTAACTTAACTACAGTGTTTTTAAACTGGAAGAACTTAAAAGATAACAATCCTTTTAGTTTGGTGCTAGATGTAGAAAATATATATAGGTCTACTTCATTTAACAAGTCATTGTAACTTTACAAATGATTTAAGTTTTCTTTAGTGTTAATTCCGCCAATATTTGTTTTTAAACAATTCGACACGTGTTTCGCCTCTACACGAGGCATCCTCCTCTTTTTCTTTTGTCAGATGGTCCTTCCAAAATAACGCTCCTCGCCAAAATCTGGCGAGACAACACGTCCTGAGGATGCCTCAGACGAAACACGTCTCGAATTGCATAAAAATAAATATTGGCGGAATTAACACTAAAGAAAACTTAAATCATTTGTATAATTATGGATTTCCGCAAAGTAACGCCTAATTCAATAAATTTTCATTGTAACTTATTTATTTATTCAGTAACAAAGCAGTCTTTTACAATAGTAAGGTTACAAATACACATAAACTAGAAGACAAAAAATTTAATACTAATGTGTTTACAATGGACAATAATGAAAAGAAAACAATAAAGATATTTTAAACTAAAAGTGAAAACTACAAAATTAGAACAAACAAAACGTTATAAGAGTATAGAGTATATAAATTTAAACAGTTATAAGAGTATAGTTAAGAACAGGACACAACAACAATGATTTTATTATTTAGTGTTAAAATTTTTTTTCATTGAGTTAAATACTTACCTATTATTTTCTTATATTATAGATGGAATTGCGAGTTTATGTTTGTTTCGAGTATTGACACTGTGTACATCACTATTCTTTTTAAATTGGTTAATATTTTTATGGGCGTATAGGAGGTTCGCGTATATGTACTGGCAGTGTACTGTCATAATATTTACTTCACTAAACTTTTCTCTCAATGAATCCCTTGAACGCATTTTATAGACTGCTCGCATTGCTCTTTTCTGCAGCACAAATATGTTTTCAATATCTGCAGCCCTACCCCATAATATACCGTAAGACATGACACTATGAAAGTAGCTGAAATATACAAGTCTAGCCGTTTCAACATCTGTCAGCTGCCTAATTTTTTTTATCGCAAATACTGCAGAGCTAAGTCGATTACATAAGTTTTTTATGTGAGCACCCCATTGTAGCTTAAAGTCTAATGTAATGCCTAGGAATGTTGTCGTTTCTACTACATCAAGTTTTTCATTCTTAATTTTTATAGGTGTTGGTTGGAGCTTTATATTTGGAAGTGTAAACCTTACACATTTTGTTTTCCTTTCGTTTAAAAGTAAGTTATTAACATTAAACCAATTTACTACTTCAGCAATGTCGTCCTCAACCTGACAGAAAGTTTTTTGCTGGCGTTTTATTTTAAATAACAAAGATGTATCGTCAGCAAACACTATAATATCATGTTTATTTTGAATAAGGTATGGTAAAACATTGACGTAAACTAGGAACAAAAAAGGTCCCAAGATTGAGCCCTGCGGTACACCCATCGATATGATAGAGCCAGTTGATCTTTTTCCATTAACGTCTACTCTTTGAATCCTATTACACAAGTATGATTTTATTAAATCTAGTGAAACATCCCTAACACCATAGTGGTGAAATTTTTGAAGTAAGGTTTCATGATTGTAGATATTCGAAGTGCGTGGAATATTTTATAAACTAACAATACAAGATAAGACACCCTCAGTGATCTAGTGGATAGGTAACTTTTTTCTTTCGTCTCTTATCTATTACGCCCGTATGTAAGGCATAATATTTACTAATGAGATACTTATGGGTATTTATGCATAGTTCGAATTAGAACGGACCTATTTGCATAAATTCAATAGTTGTTGTGTTTTATTTCTCTGTGGAGTCTTTAAGGCCTACATAGACTACGGATTTTACCGTCAGTCAGCGCACACTAGGCGCTGAGAAAACGCGGCACTTCAGCGTCTTGCCACGACATGTCACGGCAAGCCGCGGCCGACAAAGCATGCCTCACCAACTCTTGCTGCCCGATACACATTTTGTCTTCAGTTGTGTTTGATCGCGTGTTGATGTGCCTCAATTTTAGTGGTTAACCCCCGCCTCGCCCCCAGTATTTCACACTGAGAGTCGGCATACTCGGCATGCCATTACGTACCGCAGCACGCCAACGGTATCCCGAGTCTTTCAATGCTGTGAGTTGAAATCCCTTTCGATGATGCGGCATCATTTAAAGAATATCAATTTAGGTCATATTTTATACCAATACGTTTGAATGTCCATTGGTAAAAATTTAAATCGTTTGCCACGCCGTCCCGGTCTGCGAAGGCCTTTATGTGGACTTTTACTTTTTTCGCTATCGTTTAAGCCAAGAAAATTGTTAGAAACTTCAATTGGCATTTGGTGATGATGATGCTACATGTCAGAATGGGTATAGCAATTTGCAAAATGACGGCAAACGAATAAATTAAGAATCTTTTAGTGAAATTATCGATGTAAAACCTAATTAATTTAAAAAAAAAACAGTATTATAGTCCAAAAACACTAATCAATGAAATATAATATTTCTATTGGTATAATTGTATGTTGAGGAAATTTAGTTATAATATTCCGCATAAAGTATTCACCTTGCGTCATGTTAATTTAAAACATCAAAGGCAGGAAGCGAATCGAACTCTAAAACGGTCATTACCAATTGCCCTAATTAATGCAGAGGACAAACCATGGACAGTTTCACCCGATTTTTGATAAATATAATGGCGTATTTGGGTCGGGGATAATTGAGGTGGATTCAATTATTATGCTTTCTGATATGTCCATCCTACTAATATTATAAATGTGATAGTTTGTATGTCTGGATGTATGTTTGAACTTCTTTAACACAAAATCTACTGAATAGATTTTGATAAAACTTTACAATAATATAGCGTACACACCAGAATAACATATAGGCTATAATTTATAAAACTATAGTGTGAATTATACAAAATATAAAAGAAGTGTGATTATTGCTAATGAATACAACTAGCGCCATCTGTTATCAACTAGCAAGCAAAAGATCAATACAATTTATATGGCAAAACCACGTTTGCCGGGTCAGCTAGTTTATATATAACTTCCTAACTAATATTATAAATCTATAAAATGAATTATGGTCGCCTGACATGTTTACCTATTTGAACAAGATATTTCTTAATTAAAAATTTACCGCCATCTAGCGTTCCAAGTATATTGAAGAAAGAGGTTATGTATATTAAATACTTCTGCTTATTTTCGTTATTCAATAGAGTTTAGTAATAGCTTTTATCATTGTATTTGAAAAAAATACTTACTTGATTAATGAACACTATATCAACAATAACCAATTTAAGAAAATATTATTTTTTAAGGTTTGTTATTTTATATCAATTCTGTTTTTCACTAATTATGTTTAATTATTCATCATTCATACCATTTATCGTTTCGTCTGTTCCCCAATGAATGCATTAAAAAAGAAGTTAGTTTGTTTATTCTCACTATTCAAATGAGTGAGTATCCACATAACAGTTTAATTACCTGTTCTGTGACAATATCAGCTGTTTTAAATAATCTTGATAAATAAGCGCTAAGTAAAAAAAAAAGTTAAAGACTTAAGTTTATATTTAATAAATAATATAACGACCACTTGTACTAGCCACAGATAAAATCATAATGAAAACATACCCAACCGCAAAACTTACAGGGAACCATAATAGGGAACCTCCTCCGAAGATGTGCTCGGAGTTGGATTTAACCTGCCGCCGTAAAATAAAATAACTTATTTACCAAATTATTAAGAAATATACATCAATCAAAAGCTGTATATAAACGAAACGTTAAGGAAAAGTTACTAACAACCATATTTATAAACATTAATTCATTTTTCTCACGTGGTTAAACACAGATAAATTAAAAGCAACACTAAATTGTATGTTTTAAAAGCTTACTTTAATGATCAATAATCAAAGAACATTTAAATTATAATATTATGATTGGGTATATCAAATCCTGTTAAATATAATATAAAATAACCAATCAACTTACAATGTGTCCGAAGAACCCATAAAACGCCTTGGTACACTAGAAACTCGCGTGTATCTAATTTGTTCACTGATAAATACATATAGCTTCTACTGATATGAGAGTGCTCCTAATCAAATGTAATATATATCGATTAAATAAACATCCACTTTTGACACACAATGTTGCGCTTCCCCGATACTACCAATAATAATTACTGTCTATGCAATACTATCGAGTTAAAGGTTATCCAAGACGCATTGTTTTCATATAATATAATAGTTTAATTTATCTAATTAGTAATTAAGGGGTACTAATCAGAGGACATTAATAGTGAGTGATACATTTTGTATGTACCGGCAAGTTGTAAAATAATATTTTTTACGAATACCCTCGATTTTTAACATGCCTAATTGAACATTTATGTGGCGATGTGACGGAAAGTAGCACTACGATGGAGAATTATTATCAATATTACAATTAAATACAGGTGGATATCGTAATAATTATATTTAACTAACAAATCCAGTTTTACTGAATCTGAGTCAAAATCTAACTTATATTATAAATGTAAATGACAGCTTTATTATTCTCGAGAAAGTGCGATGAAATTGAGGTTTCGTCCACATATTATAACAAACGACGTCGAAAGAAAGCTATAGAATGAAATAGAGAGTGTGTAGCAGAAAGAGAGAGAGTATAGTGAAATAAGAGAGAGTATAATTAAATAAGAGAGAATATAGTGGAAAGAGAGAGAGAGTATAGTGTTATGAGGCGAGTGAATGAGATGGGATAATTCTACCTTGGTTTCATTTTCAGTCGTTCTAAATTATTTGGTAAAGGCCTAATGTGAATTGTGAACCAACTTGAGGGCTAGTAATAGTATAAAATATATATAAAATCGTTGAAGAGTTATAGTATATTATAGTAGATTATGTGGCGTTATGTTTGGCTACAAGCCATCAGTGCAAACTAAAACACATTGTTAAACAATAATGATTAATAACATTCTTTTATATTAACGCGATTACAAGAAATGCTTCTTTTGTGCTTTTGGGAGAAATATTTTTGATATTTTATCGGTTCGCCCATAGACTAATCAAAAAGAAACGGACGGATTCTTGCCTCAAGATAAAAAGTGAGGCAACTAATGGAAGCCAATTCAGTCATCAAGCAAACCGCGAATAAATGTGTATTTGCGTTAAAGTTTTTTTACAATAACAATAACAATTATTTTAAATATACGATTTTTATTTTCAAAATGGATGTAAATACTACGGGGATGGCGGGACTGCCTTAATAAATGAATGATATGAAAATTACTTTAGTATGAAACGTGCAGTCATTTGATATAAGTTTGAAATAGTAGTAATTACAGTATTTTGAAAGCGAACAGTTGCATCAAACGTAGTGGATTTCGGCTATATCCGTTTTTTTTACAAGATTATTCCCGTTATCTGTCAATCTATCAATGACTGCACGTTTCATAGAATCGCTTTTTTCTTAGAGACTTTTTGCTAGGCTGGTTATTTTAATTAATGCTGCTGCTTGTGTTCCATCTTTTTCCTTTTATGAGTCTAAGGGTTATTTTGATAGATATGGGTTAGCTGAATATAAAATAAATAATCGAAATTTGAAAACTCAAAATCATTCTTTGGAAAGTTTAATCTTTTTCCTTGTTTTAACTTACCTATTATGGTTTGAATATAAATTATTGATTTGATATTGACTGATCAACATAACTCATGTATTTTGTCAGATAAATAATAGTAAAATATTTTTAACCTTTCATTCATTAATAAAGCAAACATTACGATAATAATGAAATAAATGATAACCTCTTGTGGGTAGGTTACAGTTTACGTTTTTATGAAATGAAACAAATCTATTGTATATTTTTAAGGTATCGTCATTGACAATAGACTATACTGGTTCCTCTTATACCATTAGTATATTCCCAATCCGAACATAGAAAGTAGCCCTACGTTCACTTTTCCAATAATTCCATCCTGATAAGTTTCTTAAATTAATGCTCTCCAACTACTTCATCATCTCTGACCACATCACTCCAACATTCCCTTTCTATAATATCAACAATAATAATAATTATAAGATAAGTTATCACTTAGACCATTAATACGTCTAGATAGACTGTGACAGCTGTTACAACGTCAAAAAAAATTGAGATTTAAACTGTATGTTGAGCAATGCACGCACACTAACACAAAGTGACATACAAATCGCGGGTGTAACACGTAGCTTGTCACGCACACTTAAGTAATGAACTTGGCATATTTTCATCGGTTGTCTAGCAAGAGGCTCTATCTAGGTATAAAATATCTAAGAGTTATAATAATTGCCCCATTGAAATTGAAGTATCAAGAATCTGTAGAATTTAAATAACGGGTTAATGCAATAAAGAGCATGAATGAATATTTATGCAGTACGAATGCCTATGATGCCGCCTTTTAGAATATTTTTTTTCTGTGTTTATAATTCTTTAAAAAACTCTTCATCCTGCACCTCTTAACATTTCTGTACTGCAGCGAAGTACGGCCAAATCTCTGCCCTTTCCTTCACTTTGTAAAAAAATACTGATAATTTAATTGGTCCTCCAATTATGGAGTTATTAAACCCACTCGATTCTCAAGTATTTGGAAGCTATCCTCTCGATTTGCTCGGATCCGCGGCGACTTGTGAGCCGGGGCATTATCGTGATGGGACAAAACAATAATTATTGTTTGTTTGCATCGCAGTTTCTCAGTAATTTTCTGAGGAAGTTTCTTATTTATTCTGCATTTAAAACTCAGAGACAGTAGACTCATGATAAGATAAAGTCACAACCACCACTTTACTACTACAAAAAAAGCAATATATCTTTCCGTCCACACAACTCCCCTTTTGCTTAGGGTTTGGAGATGATAGTTACATATTCATAGACTGTAATTTTCCTTCTGGATTATAACGGACACGTTTCATCAATGGTTATAAATCGAGATAATAATTAATAATTCCAAAGAAACACGAGAAATGTTGTCTCAATTGTTTTTGTGCATCGGTTAGCATTCTTTGACACGATGATCTGCTAAAACAATTTTTTAACCTTTTTTAACCCTTTCATCGGTCACTGCCATATTTGGTGGATGTTCCACATGTCTAAAGTGTTTGCACTTTATTCTCACCATTTATTGAACGTCCATTCTACTTATACGAATACTCTAAAAATAATTTTTGTATTGATGTTTATTTCGGCTTATCTCCAAAACGGCTAGACCGATTTTGCTGATATATATCCACTACCACATTGCTCATGTTATTAAGAGTATCTTTGGTTAATTTTATTTGGAAAATGAATTAGTGTGACGCTTAAAATAGTAGGTTTAATAATTAGACTGCTCGTAATTATACTCGTAAATAATATTAGACTAACATTGTTTAAATATAAACGAATATTATCAACTGGAAAATGTATATAAATATAACTAACGCTGATAAGCGTATTAGCCTCACCTAGTTTTAAATAATATATGCAATCAGTAAACAGTCGAATTATTTTGAAATTTAGTACAAAGCCACCTTAATTAGTCCATGATAAGAACTTAACGACCACCTATATAAGCATTAAGTGTTTTTTAATTTATTTGTTTTATACTAAAATGAACAATATTTATTTATTTTAAATTATAATCTAAAATTTTAATCATTGAACGCGCAGACGCAATAAATAAGGTCTCTTAGCGTCAGCGTCAGGAATGTGCCAAGGAATATCATTTTAATCCTACAGTTTACTTTGCGTACAGCTTAGTAGTTTAGGGTGAGATCAACAGAGCGTACTTAGATTTTTCTCAGGCTTTACTCACGAAAATCATAGCTAAGGGTATGCTTAGCATAATATTTTATTTAGTCTTTATAATCATTTGGCAGCTAAAGTTACACTGATTTGATTAAAAAAGCAATTAATTGATTAAGCTAAGACAGCCGAATGCAGAGCAAAGTTGTAGGTAAGTAAAGTCTGAGCAAAGTCTACGTTCGTCTATAGATGTCAGTCTAGATCTACAGTATACAGTGTCACCAAGTATAGTTGACATAGAACTTCTTAAAACAAAGTCTGTCGCAATAAAATTCTTCTCTTAACGCCATCCACAATTTAGTAACATTATAGTAATGTTTATATTATCTAACCATACGATTTTTGCTTTTTTTCTATTACTGTATTTACCTTAAAGTTTATTTAGGAAATAAATTAATGAGGAAATATTTCGTATTTACTGTTTTTGCAAGTACATACAGACCTAGGCAGACATAGGTCAAATCAATGATATGATTTAAAAATAATTTTTTGCACAATGAAGGATTTGACGTGAGACAAAGATAGCATATATAGGATACAGCCTATATGTAAGGAATGCGGTACTTGAAGTAATCTAAGAGTAGATCTACTACGAGAAACATCTCATTTGTTAGATCAAAAGCTTAACATTCTTGTCACAGTATTTAAAGAATTTATTTATAAATAATCGATTTTTATTCACGAATAGCAGTTTATCATCAAATAAATAATTTTTTTCTTAAGTCACATTTAGCTATCGTACGTACTGATATGCAAATCCAGCTACTTGAGATAACTGTGATGTAAAAGAAAGTAAACATCTGAAGAACCTACTCGATTGATGTTGTTACATGTTGACGTCTATTGTTTGATACTAATATATTAAAAGGATTTGTTCCTGTTTCGCCTCGAGTTTTCGTCTAACATTCTTAAACATTAATGTTTCGTTTCTTTTTATTCCTGTTTCGGGTCATATCATGAATTGCTATATTAGTAGAGTGAGAAAAAAATGTAAATTAAAACAATATTCTAAATACATATTATGTAAGAGAGATAGCTTATCCGAGAACAAACGATGGAATGAAATGAGTTCAGAAACATATTACAGGATATGTTATCTCAGATTGTCTCAAGATTGGAACAATACAACACTCCTTAAAAACATATTATACACGGACCAAGTAGTAAAATTATGTTGAATCCGAAGTTATATTTTTTTTTAACAAATAATGACCAAGAGTTATTCTACCTTCTAACATACCCATTTTAGAACCGTTTATAATTTTAATTTAAGACGGGCTTTACCTTCGCCTTGGAAATTAATTCGGAACATATCAACATCATTTTTAATACTTTTAATATACTAATAATATTCAATATAGGTAGTATAGTAGGTAACTATCAAATTCAAATTCAAATATTTTTATTCAAAATAGGATTCAAAATCACTTAATGAATGTGAAAAACATACAAAATTGACTGTCTCAGACCTGCAAGAAACTCAACGGGCTTATTTTATATAAAAATATGGATAACAATGTGATAACTATAAACATTTATAATTAAAGAGTCTGAGGTTGTATTAATAAAATCGTTTATGCTATAGTAACCTTTCCCACACAAACGTTTTTTAACAATTGTTTTAAATTTCTTAACACATTTGTTTTGTACTTTTTCTGGGATCATATTGTAGAAGCATATACATCGCTCAATAAAATACTAACTCAACTTAACCGAGTAGTAGGCATAGGGTAAACATTTTGCATTTTCTATGTTTATTCTCAAGTAGAACTTTATACCAAGTTTATATGTAAGGCCGAAGGTCTCAAACTGACGAGCACAACTACGCACTGAATCCTGAGCGGCACTGGATTTGCATTACTCATCTCTTACGTTTTTTAAAAAAAAAAAGAAATCCACAAATTACACCCAGGTAAGGCAAGAGTTTTTGTGCCTTTTCATAGCACATATTTATCTAAGAACAACGAGAAATGGCAGATCTTGTTAAGAGCATTTGTCAAGTACACATTGTCTTTAAATAAAAAACTTTTTAAAGGAATAAAAGACGTATAAAATTTATAATTTAGTAATTAATGTTATACTTTAATATGACTCGATTTCAAAAGAACGAGACGTGTAACTTTAGGCGAGGTTGTTGTAAAACTAGAGTTCGTACGATTTCGGCTTTCGACTTAAGGCGACACTAAATGCCGGCGACCTTGAGCAACATATCGACATACTCATAAGTTCACGGCTCCTATGTAACAAAGCCAATATTTTCAAAATTCTTGCGTCGAAAATTTAAAATTTTAACAGGCGCAAACAGTTTAATTGCTTACAATCCTCATTATTGATTACTAATCTTAATAAATGTACCATTACAAAAAAGTAAAAGCTATAAAAACAACTTTTATGAGAGCAGTATACTAAACAAATGCATCATGCCGAGAAAAAACTTGTTTAACTGCAAACAAAACTGGTAGTTTATAATAGCTCTGGAGTGTTTAGTTTAACCAACAGCAAGCATTAGCAACCTACAAGTAAGACTTAAGGGTATGTTGTAACAGGATAAAGTAGTGTTCATAGCTCCAAATGCTATATTTTCACCACAAAACTTGTCTAAAAACATCTTGTTTGCGTGTTTTCTGCTTACTCTTCGCCTTAAGTGGCGAGGAAAACCAAAGGGACAGACAAATGTTATTTGAATAGAAAGAGCTCTGGCGTTGTGTTAGACAGTTTCGCCTTCAGAATTTGTATTTTATCTGAATAATAGAAAGGCTTTCGGGATGGATACAATTTTTTTGTGTATGTATCCGTCTATAAATTTGTCATGCGAGCGCTATCACCAAGGTGCGTGATATATTATCAGTTTATCACTGACTTCAATTAAATTGCAGTTAAATACAGTTTTATTGCTACTTTCTATCTTTTATGTTAGTAATAATGATTGATGTATTTATCAATACCGTTTGTGTGATCTTATGTTTTGTTTACGGTCCCACAGCGATAAGATTGGCAATCTGATACTTAGCGAAATATTACGCTCATTATTTAACACGTATCATAGTTACGTAACGCGTTTGTATTTTTATTGGTAGTGTGTGTAATTTATTTAGTACCGGTACCAAAGCCGAGGATTTTTCTATCGCCAAGCAGTATTAGGGACTCGGTTTAAAGGGCGTAGAACTATGGTTGAGATCTATAATAGAGCGTACTTATAATTTGCTCAGACTTTACTTACGTAAAACTTAGCTGAGTTTGATAAAACGCGAACTTGATTTTTGCATTAAGGCGTCTTAGCTTAAGGCGAAGGGTAAGCAGAAAACACGCAAACAAGGTGTTTTAGACAAGTTTTTTGGTGAAAATATAGCATTTGGAGCTATGAACACTACTTAATCCTGTTATACATACCCTTAAGTTAAACAAGTTTTTTGGAATGGCATGAAGCATTTGTTTAGTACTACTCTCAGAAAAGTTATTCTTATAGCTTGTACTTTTTTTTGTAGGTACATTTATTTAGATTAATAATGAGTAACGAGGATTGTGAGCATATAAACTGTTTGCACCTGTTAAAATGTTAAGTTTTCCACACAAGAATTTTGAAAATATTGGCTTGTTACATAGATGGCGGGCCGGCAGCCGTGAACTCATATCGCTCAAGGTCGCTGGCATTTAGTGTCGCCTTAAGTTCAGCATAATTTCATCTGTCAAATGACTATACAAACGAAATCAAAGAATATGCTAAGCTTACACTCAGCTAAGTTTATATGGTGTCGTTTGGTGTCGTCACTTCTTATAGGATTTGGTCTGGCCGTACCATCAGACGGTCCAGTGGACGCCTCGCACCAATTGATCCGGTGTCGTACTCGCTAGGTACGGTCCGAACTCCGCACGGTAATAATAATCATTTTGTGCGATGGACAATACGATATACCACCGAATATAACGCTACCGGACCGCGTTCGATAATTGTGTCATATTTTATATGTACATCGACGCTCTATTAAAATTCTTCATATAAATTCTTTCATGCTTGTAAGTGATCGGAAATCGCTGATTATTTCAATATAATCTTTAATTCTTATATTAACTCTAAGTATATATTTCTCGCTGTTTCCAGGTATATGGTATGGGTACATTAAAAAAAGTGTGTGTGTACTTATGTATGCACGCAAGAAGTTATACCTACTTCTTTGACCTAACGAAGCAAAAATCATGAAAATGATTTATTCCTCGTTCTATTCTACGTTTTTATAAAGAACAATTCTGTAAAAATCTTGCAAAGATGGCTTTGACAATTAATACGGCCGCATGGGCTTGAACCCTTTGCCTAATAATGGACGAAGAAACCAAAAAAAAAAAAACATTCGTTATTATTTTTTCGTTTTCATCGCAAACGTCAGAAAATTTTAGGAACCAACTTCAACCTGTTACTTTTGTGTTACAGTGATGCGCGCGCATCTTACAATTTCATTCTCATCATTTTTTCATAAGGCGCCTTAAGAAGTATAACTACAAAAAATGCGTCACGCTTTCTAAACTTGGTAACGCTCCTGTGATTAAAATATGTATTTAAATAGATAATTTTCATAACAAAATTAGATAATTAGTCGACGAATATTATGCTCTTAAAATGATAATTTACTTAGCCACTTTATTTCACGTTCATGTAAATATTTAATAGTAGGTGTTTGGCAGAGACATGCAATTCAGAGACAAGAATGGTATGGACTTTGTACTGCGGTTATATAAATAACTAGAGTTTATGATGCTTATTTGATAATGGTAGAAGATAGTTAATATTATCTTCGCGAAATGCTACGATCACAAAATTGCAAATAAAGTTTATATGCTGCTTTTTTAATAAGACTCACCAATGAAAAAGATTTTGAAAACAAAAACAGAAACAGCCGAATTAAAATATTATTGTCATTAGTTATTTAGAGCATTGTTAACAAGATCATTCAGCTATAACCAAAATACAAAAAAGAAGAATATTGGGTTTTTGGGCAAAAAAAAATCTTGATGTAGGTTAGACCTTTTATGCGTCTAGACTATCGGCCGTTCCCAATATACTATCTACAGATAGAGATAAATTACTACCTTCTACTGACGACAGTTCACTGACGACAGCTACAGATTATTGACAGCTAATTACGAAATTAGCTGTCAATAATCTGAAGCTGTCCCAATATACCCGATAAGTCATTCTTTTCGCCTTATATTGGGACGCGTGAATTGCAATTTCCATACAAACTTTATATCGCTGGTAAGCTATACGTCGTCCCATTGACAGACGGCGTGCACGGATAAGGTGAGTTACCGTCGATAAGTTTATTGGGACAGAAAAGTAAACGGTAGTTACGATTTTTAACTCTTGTAAGAGATAGACTGAATATTGGGAACGACCGTATGACAGCTGTGAAAACGTGGACAAAAATTGAGTTTAGAACTACAGAACACAAAGTGTTATAGGTACAAATTGCGAGTGTAAGACGTAGCTTGTCACGCACACTAAACTAATATTCCTGGCCTGTTCTTATCGGTTGTCTAACAACAAGAGGCTCTATCTAGACGTATAAATTATCTAACACCATTATAAGAGTTCCTTTTATGCAACGACTGTCATTCAAAAGGCCTATTTTTAAAAAAAATATTATATACTCGAATTGTCGGCGACCCAGTACTCTGTGAACGGCTGGATCACTTGGCGTTGCGTAGAGACGTCGCTTCATTGTGTGTCTTCTACCGCATTTATCACGGGGAGTGTTCCGAAGAGCTGTTCAACCTGATTCCTGCCGCCGAATTTCACCTTCGCACGACACGCCACAAGTTACGATATCATCCCCACCATCTGGATGTGTGGCGGTCCTCCACAGTACGGTTTTTAAGGAGCTTTCTTCCTCGTACCACGAAGCTGTGGAATGAGCTTCCTTGTGCGGTGTTTCCGGGACGATACGACATGGGTACCTTCAAGAAAAGCGCGTACACCTTCCTTAAAGGCCGGCAACGCTCTTGTGATTCGTCTGGTGTTGCAGGAGAGTGTGGGCGGCGGCGGTTAACACCAGGTGACCCGTACGCTCGTCTGTCCTCCTATTCCATAAAAAAAAGAAAAAAAAAAAAAACATTAAAGTTGATGTAACATTAAACTGTTGACGCGTAGCGCGGTAAAATGATCGATTATTTAGACGACAAGTAGAGATTTTAAGGAATTATGTTTCCAGTGGCAAGGTGAAGGTGGATGGCAATGTTCCAACATCAAGAGTGTCAACAGGCAAGTGTACCAGGCACGCTAGCAGCCCGTGATCGGTCAACGCACCAACTGTTTATATGTGCCCTGACATTAATTACTTATCGTTGTGTGTTTTTGCAACGTTTGTTGTTTGAGAGAACAATGTGTCTACTTGTTCATTGGTTGGCTTTCTAGGTGTCCGTGCCGATTATTCTATTGAAAAACGAAACCTTGGAGTATTGTTTGTCTGTCTGTCTAACAATATATCAAAAATCTAAAATTTATTTATTTAGCATTTAAGCATACAATAAACTAAATAAAAATTGTTTCAATTATTTCAATACATTTGAAGGTACTTTGATATTTGCGTGGCTCGCACTTAACTTATAAACAATATACCTACATAAAATCAATGCATGGAGGAATCAAGTTTTAAAATAACATCGAATACTTAAGTCTGCAATAAGTTCAAGTAAAAAAAAACAATTAATGAACCCAATCAAAAGATACGACTATTTATTGTTTACTTACATACAATTTAGTGATTAACAATATCTCGCTGTCCAACTAAAAGAAAAAAATTGATAGTTATTACTAATCTAAAAATACAATTTGAAAAACAAGAAAATTTTATGAACGATGCGGGACTCGAACCCACGACCTCCGGCGTTCCGTGGCGGTGCTCTAACCAACTGAGCTAACCGTTCGAGTGACGTATCGTAGCGTATTACTAATCTGTCATATATTATTGCAGTATGAAAGAATACTTAATAAATGAATAGATAATATCTCCAGTTGTAGAGTTCCGTACTCGAAGCATAGCCAAGGGACTCTCAATCTGTCTGTCTAAGCATATCTAAGTTAAACTAAACATTATATATTTTAATAATTTTATTTAACAATATCTTAAACATTAATATGACTAAAACACAAATAATAACATTTTATCACAACACCCGAAGCCTCAGTTATAGAGACTACTATCCGTATTAAGCTCACTTATAGGACATTAATTTATGCCTGCGTGATTATTAGCCTCCATAACTTAAGGAAAGATAGTAAAGTACCACTGTTATCACTAAAAACGAAATAATTACTATGATTCAAATATTTTTTCTATAGATAATTTCTTAGACCTAAATGAATAAAGTGATTTTGATTTGAATCCATTTTTATTTATATTTTATAGCATTCCGGTGTGTAGAAAATTAAGGCGCCATTTGGATCATAACAAATACTCACGCACTTAATGGTGTTTATTATATTGACAGTTTGTAATGAATTATTAATACATATAAGCATATGAATGTTAATAAAACATTACAATTAATAATCTGATTGTTGTTTTGTCCATAACAGGATTCTAGTGTATAATAAAATATGGAAACTGACAACGATAACGAACTGAACGAATAAATTAACAATTTTCTGTTTTTGTCTGTTTCTTTGTCGAAATAAAAACGAATATGAGGGTTACCTACAAATTGATAATTAATCACCGCCGCCTTAGGCCACATTCAACATTGGATGAATATTAGGAGCTTTTTCATGTAGTTGTAGGTACCAAAGACGCTTATAAAGGGCAAACGCTTTGAGATACCACATTACTAACACAGATCTTATATAGTCTAGAGTGCCCAGTAGCGATATCTTACAATATCTTGTGATTCTTACCAGAGCAATCACGATAGGTGTTCAGTGCTCCGTGCCGAACAGGCTGAGGTGAACACCTCAGTTCGTTGATTGAATTGTTTGCAATTAATCTATTAAGTTAGAATCTACTGGGTTATAAAGTCGATAAGTCCTGTACCATATCGGTATGGTAACATCGAGCAGAAAAGTTTATAAGATGAAAAAAATTTGGCAAGAACAGATATCTGAGTTTTTTATGGAATTACAACTATTATTACAATAACAAACGACTCAACGAGGAAGTAGACCACGTAGTAATTGTTCACCGTCGCATTCTGGCAACACCAGAGGAATCTAGGTATGTTACTGGCCTTTCAGATGGATATTGGTGATTCATATGCTCATAGTTCATCCAATAAGTGGAAGAGAGTTCCTTGAACTCTGGACTGTTGAGGATCGCCACATATCCAGCTGGTGCGATTGATATTTAAGATTGCAGCATGAAACGGAATGCTGGAATTTGTTGGCAGGAATCAAGAGTTATATATCCCGTTAATCCCTCCACGTCATAAGTACATTCAGAACATACCAATATCGTTCGAATCGTTTATACATGCGGCAACTATGACGTATTCTTTGCATGTGGTAGAAGACATGCAATCATTCGACTTCCACAAACTCTTAAGTTTATATAGGATCGTTTAAAGTGTTTTCTGTGGAATATTTTTCGGTTGTTTTATGAGTTTATATAACGTATCAGTTTTATAATATAACCATTAAATATTTAATGTTATTGTAATTAGCATTAGACTATTAATTATTAAGTTTATGTACATATTGTTATAACTATACTAGCTGTACCAGCAAACGTTGTAGTGCTATATAAAGTAATTAAAAAAAATTGGGGTATAAAAAATAGATGCAACCGATTCTTAGACCTACCAAATGTATCGTACTACAATAATTATTGTTTTCGATTGCCATCTTGCAACCCTATAGCGGATTTGTGAATGGAAAAATATTAAAATCGTGATACAAAAATAGCTGTTGTAGATAGTAGAAGGGCGAAAATTTGAAGTTGTATTTATTTTTTAATGCCGAATCATAATAAAACAAAAAAAAATGTCAAAAACCAAAAAACGTTTATATTATATAAGTAAGTATTATATAAGTATATATATATATATATATATGAAAAATAAAAGTTGGCCGATTCTCAAACTTACCCGATATACACATAAGATTTCATACTAATCGGTCCAGTCGTTTCGGAGGAGTTTGGTAACAAACACCGGGACACGAGAATTTATATATTTTATATATACATAGGTTCAGCACATTACCATAGACTATAGATTAGTTGACAGCTGTCCAAACACTCAATAAAAATGGCGGTTTACCATGATCATATCAATCTCACGCATTTGCCGCAGGAATGAGTGGCGTGTGTTTTGATAACGTTATCACTGCCTGGCCAATATCACTGCGAAATTATTTATTATTCATTTAAATGTTTACATAAATAATAATATTATGCGTTTAAAATGTTAAAATCAATATAACCAGCTTATCGTGCGTGTTTCTCTCTGTTTGCGAACATTATCAAACATTAATTATTGTTGATGAGTAACACAATAGTAATAAAGTCTTGATAAGATTTTTTAATTGAACACTTTTTATCTTACACTGTATGGCTTTTAGAATCATATTTTTTTTTTTTGAGTACCACTTCAGTAGTTGTTTCGATTTACCACCCTATTGGGGCAGTGCGGCCGATATTAACTTTGTGCCACTTTGTGCTGCAGAAGAGAGCCTCTTCGCAGCCCGAATAGCCATTCGCGCGATTTATAACCTAGGTCCTAAAGAATCATTAAGAGAAAAATTTAAAGAAATAAACATTTTGACTGTTGCTTCTCAATACATTTTTGTTACATCATAATGTATGTTCATAAGCACATTGAGGAATTTTCTAGAAACTGTGACATTCGTAATGTTAACACGAGGTACAAACATAAACTTGTTATGCCTACTACTCGGTTGGGTCGAGTTAGTAAGTCTTTTGTTGGGCGATGTATATGCTTCTACAATATGATCCCAGAAAATGTACAATAGCATAAACGATTTTCTTAATGACACCACGGACTGGGAATAAAGCGAACACCCTCAGGCTCTTTAATTATAAATGTTTACTGTACGATATCACATTGTAATCCATAAGCCCGCTGAGTTTCTTGCGCCCATTCTTCTCAGGTCTGAGGCAGTCTCTTTTGAATGGGTGGTACTTTTAAACGTTCAATAAGTGATTTTGAATCCTATTTTGAATAAAAATATTTGAATTTGAATATTCTTTTAAACTATCAGTTAAGAAATGACCAGTACGTCTCTTATGGGCTGCAAGTCCTAAGTCATCTTTTAAAACACGCGACATGGTTCCAGGTGCTATCTTCATCTCCCGAGATAAAATCTTTTACTTTCGGACATAATTTTTTCGCATTCTTACTGCTTTGACCACCTTTTTCGTACGAACACTACGTGCACGACCAGAACTTTTTCTGTCACAAATAGAGGAGGTCTCATTGTACCTATTAATAGCCCGGTACACAAACTTAGTAAGATACTAATACCTAGCGTAGAGAGAGAGTTTTACAAATTGCATTTGGCTCCATACATACTTTGTGCATGGCAAAATATTGTACAATGTATTGGCGCCAAAATGAGAAAACTCAATGAACAATCATATTAAAATGACAGATTCCAAATTCAAATGTAATATTTCCAATTGTGACAGTATTTATGGCCAGACGAAGTAAATCAGTGCTGAAGAATAAGTTGTATACAAAGGGGCATAAAATATCTGAATATCTGGATAAATAACTTTTGGGACTGAATTGCTAGGTATTACATAACTGTTTCAGTTTGATGAATGTCATTGTAGTTAAATAATTTAAATATTAATATTGTTTGTATGCACAAATAAAATTTGAAAAACAACAAAGATTTATGAACGATGCGGGACTCCAACCCACGACCTCCGGCGTTCCGTGCCGGTGCACTAACCAACTGAGCTAACCGTTCGAGTACCGCCTCGTTACAAAATTCTGTTTGCTTTGTTCAACCCTCAGGTTGTGACTTCATCTACAGGATCTACTTTACAGTTGATAACCTGCTCAACCCCAATATTTGCATATTAGGAAATTGACTTGAGATGTCGCTCTTGTTAATCTATACCTACAATTTGTAATGTTTTTAAAGCGATAACCCTCACTTCTAGAATAAATAAATAAATAAAATTTGAAAAACAACAAAATCATCGTTCATAAAATTTTGTTGTTTTTTCAAATTTTATTCGTGTATTAATCCTAGAAGTGAGGGTTATCACTTTAAAAACATAACAAATTATTGTTTGTATGTTTTTAATTAATCTTAGTTAAAATTCCGAGATATTTATGTACATTGAAACAAAAGGGTAAATTATAAGTTAAGCATTTAGTAAGTATTGCATAATATGTAGATAGATGAACATTCTTCGGGAGATCTGTTTCATGTTTTTATTAAATTATTTTAAAATTAAAGTTATTATGTAATTCTTATATATTTTATTTAATAAAAGGCTCGCATAATGCCTTTATTTATTTACGGTATGTGTGGATTGATGCTTCTATAACTGTACTCAATTACTCTTGTGTTTTCAATAATTAATACTTACACTTTTTTTTGACTTACTCTTCTAAGCCATTTAGTATTTGACGTTTGAGTATTTTTGTTGCATCACTTTGCATATATTACAATTGAAATGATTTGTAAATTGCATTAAAAATAAGAACTTCTAACACCTAATCTGTTTTAAAAAGAGCAACCTAAGATTTTCTTGCTCGTGGAAAGTGAAGGAAAAATGACTTCCGAATGAGCTGTTTGAATAAAATATGACATATTTCAAGTGTAATATGATTCAGGTACCTAAAGGAAATAAAATATTTTTGATTTGATTTGAAAATCATATTGTTTCAAAGTGTTTCTCAGAATTTTGGGTTCAATCAAGAATATTAAGGGGCACTGCATTTTAATTGATAGGGCGTATCACTTACAATCGTCATTATTTTTCCCATATAAAATGAGACATTTTTATTTTCAACTTGTACCTAGATCAAGCCTACATCTTTATCTTCCAGGTTTATAAGTGTTGTATAATTTTCAAGAAATTTTCTGGTGAACGAAACTTCGATTTTAATTTTGTTTCAATTCTTATTTATTGTACCTAATACTATTTACTCTGGTTTCAGAGTATCTTCATGTTTTATAAAAAAATGTCGTTATTTAAATAGTAATAATTAAAGTACCTAAGCTAAATTGTAAAACGCTCTAAGAAGTAGATAGGAATAATATAATATTTTCATGATTTATCAAAGTATAATATTTTATATAAAACATATTAATATTGTAAACAGGTTTTAAATATTAATGTTTAATTCATAAAATGAATTCGTATATTAAACGTGTAAGTAAGTATCTGTAACTAAATCAATATTATTTTTTACTTACTTTTCTTCTGTCATTTTAATTAATATTAATAACCACACCTATACAATTATTTATTTATTATACAGTCCACATAACACAGATGTTTTTATATCACAATAATTATTAGCGTTGATTCGAACTGTAACAGTTGGCGCGAAATACCGTGATAAAAGAAACAGATTAAAAATACGCGCGCGTTGTGTTCCTACGGCGCAAACATAGTTACTGTTGCTATATACAGATATTCTCGTATATAAGGATGTTCTTTCGCACAGAACCAGAGAGAAATTGGCAACACTAGGTTTGCAAACCTAAAGGGCAACATTGGCATTATCGTAACGGCTGAATGACGTTGAGAAAGAACACACGAATAAAGGACTTTAAGTCCTTACGTAAGAGTTATTATAATTAACTTGTCTCATAGCAGGGGTTACAAAGTAAAATATTTATGTATTTTGTAAAAAGAAACCATGTAAGAAATAATAGACTACAGGCGCTTTAGGTTTATATAAACAGGTACCTACTTGGCGTTATTGGCGGCGACATGGGACGAGTCGTCCCCTTCCCTAAAATATGGTTGAGGGAGGCGATGGCTGGCTCATGCGTTATGCTCGTGAACGGGTGCTGCTTGTGGTGGCAGGATGATCCTGTTGCCGGGGACTCGGTTTCAGATTCTTAAAAGTTATTGTGTGTATATATATATATATATATATATGTATGGATATATAATTATTTATAATCGCTTATAAAATGCTCACAGAATACCTTTACTTATTTATGGTGTATGTGGATGATGCAGCTACTGTACTCAATAACTTTTTATATTCATTTACATTTATTTTTTTGACTTACTCGTGTAAGACATTGACTATTTGACGTTTGAGTGTGTTTGTTGCATCATTTTACATATTATATTGTTATTGAAATGATTTGTAAATCGACGTAAATGTAAATATTGATATAAAAGCACTCTTTTATATCAAGATCTACATTTACAATGAGTTTCTTGCTACTTCTTCTCATTAGCTCAACTCTTTACGATGTAGCGGTAGATTCAATAAGAAAATTTTTTTTTTTTTTTTGACATTTATAAGTGTCATTCCGTGACCTACGTGAATAAACTGATTTTGATTTGATTTGTTTTACTTATTTGTGATAAAGTTTTAGTGAGTTTCTTGCACCCATTTTTCTCGCGCTCGATGTGTATATTCTTCGAATGTCTGGTAGAAAATGACTTTCAATTCGTTATTTATATTCCAACGAAGAATAAAAATATTTGACAACAACCCTTTTCGGCTCTATTGCAAAGAATATGTTATAGTACAATTATAAAAGTCTTTGTCTATCTTGACTCAATCCATCGTCTGCGTCGTGCTCTATACCGATGTAACTTCTATATCGCATATTACTAATTATTTCTTATCTATTATTAAAAACTTCAACATTAACTTTTATCTTTGCAATTATTATTTTAATTTGTATTATTACTACAGTTATTATTTAAATTTTTGTAAGTATATCAAAATATTTGAAAAACATTAGTTTTAACACTGTCACACAAAAATCCTATCTGTGTTTTTTAATAAACGCGAAGACGGTTCACCAGACCAGACATGAGAGCAATATTTCATAGGGCCTAAGTTTTTTAAAGCGATAGAATGTGGGCCTGGAGTATTGCCTCGCTCATGATTATCTCGATCCAGTCTTAGATGCTAATAAGCTTTGCCAGAAGGCAAGATGACCGATACCCAAGACTAGGTGAGGCATTAAGTGGAAGTTGTGTCTGTGTTTCATAGTGAATATGGGTATCTTCAAACAAAACTTGTCGAAACACTGAAAGTCAAATTAACTTTATTCATTTAGGCTTAAACTTTTGAAGCGTCATAATAACTATTGGATTATCATTGAATATTTACAAAACTATGACTACATAAAATTAAAACTATCATTACGTGGAAGCATACCAAGAATACTGGCAGCGTTGGATAGCTAAGCTCCGTTGACCGAAATAGCTGCCAGCGCTTGGGTTTCCAGTAGCCTTATTGAGGCTCCGGGCCTCGCGGGCCAAGTGTCTCGACACCAAACGGCACAAAGACATATGACTCACTGAGACCGACATATTTGCGACGCTTGATGTCTTTAGCAGTCGAAGTAGCAGCCCCAGCACCAACTAACGTAACTTGGACATGAGAAGGAGCCACAGTGTCGACGCAAGTCGCGTCCCACACCACCTTCCCCGTGCCCAAGCCACCAGCGTCATTCCATCAGGACGCTTGCCATCGCGGCGGGTAATATACCATTTGGCTCTAAAACAGCTGGTATATTAAGAGCGCCAAATGCCCAGCGGATGACTTCATTAATGCTGGCGTGACGACTGATACGGCTTGCCGATATTAGGCAGGATAACCCGTGACGCCCAAGAGCACCTACATTGATGTGGTATAGATATATAAAAAATATGTTATTTAAATTACTCAACCTACCATATGTTCGGAAAAAGTAGAGTTCGTGAGATGAAGATACAAGAACCTCAACGGCCACTATTTTAAATCAAAATAGACTATTTTACAATGGCTGTAATATACATAACAAATTAGTTTGAAGTGATCCTGGTTGAAAGGCTTGCAATGATATTGTTAATTTTCTGGTGTTGCCAGGTAGCATCAGTGGCGGTAATTTACTAACCGATCGCATGTAGTCTTCCTAATCCAATAAAATGAGCGTCTATCGATATGTTCTATCATTTTACCACGGGTTCAGATTTAGCTGGACGCAGGTGTATTGAAGCGCAAATATCTGAAGAACGAGGCGCGCTTTAGTTTGAGAGGACAAGTTGAATGAAAATCCATTTCCAAAAGGCTAACAAGAACATTAATTTGGTTGGAAGAACAAATTGATTTAGTTGGTAAATTTTGAGTTCATGTACTTATGAGTCTCATATGAGAGTAGGATAAACCGCTTACATTCTCTTGCAACACCAGAATCACAGGAGCGTTGACAGCATTAAGGGAAGGTGTACGCGCTATTGTGAAATGTATCGTCCAAAAATCTACCTTCAAACAACGGACTTGGGGAAAAGTAATATACCTAAATCCGTCAAATGTTTTATTGTTTTTAGAGTAGGTAATCGATGTAGGTACCTATCTGTGTTCCGAAAATAAAAATCATGCATGAAGACGAACAATTATATAATTAAACAACTCAAATATAGTATAATTTTATGTTATTGCAACATTCTATTTGTTTTCCCTAAATTTCATGAGCGGCGAGAAATTATGCACTAAAGGATATATCTACGTCTCCGTCCGTATAACGTCCTCGTTTAAGGATGCGACCTCATTAGTTCCCTTGCAAACTGACGACACCTGAATTTTATATTTAAAATCATACATGAATTGCGAAGGTTACTAAACATTTGTACCTTGAAATCAAAATGTATGCACTTTTTTTTAAATAATGAATATCATCGGCCTTATCAGTGTTTGTACCTTTGTCTGAACAGTTTGTTATTTTTTAGTGATATATCCCTCACTTCTGGGATTAAATATATAAATTTAATTTGTACTAAAATTTATGGAAGATGTGGGAATCAAACCTGCGCCCCTCGGGTAACGTCCCAGCGCTCTACCACACCACCACAACCCGAGAATTGAAAAAACATGATGATATGATGATACCAAGATGTACAGATAACGCGGCATGTGAGAATCAGCAGATACGATAAATTTTTATCAAATACCTACTGCAGTCTAAGGCCTAGTTTACACAGTGCGAGCTGGCGTACGAGTCAGCCTGCCGAGTAGCTGCACTGCAGTGACTCGCACTGTTTGGACGCTGCTTACGAGTAATTCGCACGTGCGAGTTGGACAGTAGCTAGCATCCGAGTTACTTCAAGATATTTTGTTTCCACTCGCATACTCGCCTGACAACAACTCGTACATGACAGCAGCTCGGCCGTCGCTCGCATCGTTAAGACGCGTTCGGCAGTAGCTCGCCAGTGCGAGCGGGACAGTCATCGTGAGTGTTCGTATTTTGTGCTGCGCCTGCGTATAGTGTTTATCGAATTCAAAATGGCGGGTAGATGGTCTTCTGATAATTCGCACGTGCGTGAGTTGGACGGTAGCTAGCATCCGAGTTACTTCTTCTTTATTCAACTGGGTTATATTTAAATATTATTTATTATATAATTTTGCCAGGAGACAGCGCCCTCATTACAGAAGTAATTTTTATATTTTTCTCTCAATTTTTCGGCAACAGCTTTTGATCTAATATTTGTTCGCGAACGGGCGATACTCGGTAAAGCATTTATTTCCGATCCACGTTCCAAGGTTTACAGTGAAATTTAAAATATCTTCATAATCTATACTACCAGGTGGAGTGTATGTGATTGGTGAAGATTTCTGTAACCAGTTGTGCAGTACACATGTAGTTCGAATAATTTTTATTACGGTCTCCTCTTGCAACTGGATAAGTTTTCCCAAAACGCGGAATCGAGATGCTCTAAAATACCAAATCCATTTTCTTCTATTCGTCTTGCCCTAGACTATCTGTAATTGTAAGTTTTTTCAGCAGTCGTGGTCACATTAGGATAGCGTTTCAAGCGGAAAAGCATCGTCTCCCACTAGTATTCCACCTTGTGGCAATAATGACCCATTTTCCAACAATTGATTCAACGAGGAAGCTTGGAAAACACAACCGTCAGAATTTCGCCCATATGAGCCTATGTCCACATATTTAAAGCAGTAGTCATGATCCACGACCGCTAGCAGCACCAAGCTGTTAGTTCCTTTATAGTTGTAGTATTCACTACCACAATTGGGGGGAGCTTGAATCACCACATATTTGCCATCGATGGCTCCACAACATCCTGAAAAATTCCACCTGTGGTGGAATCCTACTTGTATGTCCTCCCATTCCTTTATATTTGGTACCTGAAAAATATATATGTATTAATTTTGAATTTTAATTACAGAAGGAAAACACACCGCCGGATTTGGAAAATTCTGTTAGTCAAGACATTGATGATAATACTGCTGATAAACCGGATGATACTACGCATGATAAATCAAACAACTCCAGTGAAAGCACATTGACAAAGAAGAAAAACACGGGTAAAGTTAAAAAATCACAGAGTATTTCCCAAGATACGAGTGGATTTGCAGCAGCTATTAATGAGTTGAAACAACTAAACAGTACTATAGAATCTTCCAGTGGTTCTCAACAAGATGACGAGTATGACCTTGTTGGAAAACACGTCGCTATACAACTGAGACGGCTCCCATTACTCGATTTTATAGATGCCAAAGATGAAATCCAACAAGTACTTTCACGATACCGAAAAAGAGCTATATCCCAGCCCAGAACGCATCTGTGCTTTCCTCAAACAACACATCGTCACCACAGTCCTACATATCATCATCGTCACCAGGGCCTAGTGTGCCATTTTCACTACCTTATCATACAGAAACAGTTTCTATGCAGCAGCCAGTTCAATCAGTTATTGAACAATCACCAAATGCTTCTTACGAGACTGTCAACTTTACAGAAACAGTTTCCGTGCAGCAGCCAGTTAAATCAGTCGTTGAAGAATTATCAAATGCATCATACGTGGATGAACTGATCCAATAGTCAGAGCGATGATAAATGCTAATATGAATAATATGCAATAATGTTTATTTTGTATTAATGTTTGCTTGATAATTTTATAAAGTTTAATTACTCTTTTTTAAATAAATGAATGAGTCACATGCCATGTATATAATTGAGTGAAGTAAACTTTTACAGTATCTTCTACTCATGAAGTTTTTATCACAATTCTACTTACTTGAAAATGTTCTTCCAAAGCCTCAGAAATAGCGTCACAAACTTCTGGTATAAATAATATTTGATATAGAAGCTTTCGAAATCCTGAAAAATATTCATAGCAATCTGTATGATATCCCTGAGATTAGGAAACACAGGGTTACTTCCAACTTTACTCTTGCTGCTATGGCATCTCTCATCAATGTGTCTTAACGTTCTATTTTTGTTTTTATCAAATTTACAAGTATTTCGACTTGTTCAGGTGTCACTCTCATCACTGCTTTATATTCTCGTGGGTCTTCATGGTAAAGCTCGTTAAAAATCTTGTTCGAGGTCTCCTCTGGCTCCATGTGCAATCTCATGGATACCAATTAGTGACAATCTTGCTCCATTTCTCCTGGCTATCTCTCAACATGTGGCAGCCCATCTACACTTCTGCTGATCTATTTTATTAAGTATGTCGGTTGCTTTTGTTTTTTGTCTCAAGTCTTCATTTCTAATTTTACTTATAATAGCTTTCGGAAAGATTGAAGTATCGACATTTTTAATGATAAGTTCTCTGATTTTCGGTATAAACTTTGGAAATTGATAACAAAAATTAAACATTTTATGTAATAGTTTAGTTTTATTTTAATTAATTTTCACTTTAATTTATAGAAACTAATTATTACCTATACAATTGTATATCTTAGTTTTAGTTCTTATATTGCACATTTAAAATTTTAAACTTATGTACAGGTATGTAATACTTGCATGTGATCGTTGCCTGTAAGTGCAATAACACTTAAATTTAGATTTTTAGAATAATATTCAATGTCATTATTATGTTGACGATGGCTAACAAATAAATAAATACTTTGGATTATACCTGTCCAGTATTGTATTAATCTAAACAGCGCATTACTTGAAGTCAAATTTAGTTTAGTAAAATTGGGCTCTATTTAAGTATCTAGTACTAGTTTACAACAAATTATTTTCACACAATTATTTCCATTACTTTAAGTTAATATGTAAGTATCCATCTCTGCTCTGTGCTTCAATCTGTAATACCTTTCTGCGATTTGTATGATGGTGCATGTTGCATAGTCGGCGGTGACGCGATACTTATTTATCGTCCTGTGACATAAACACTCTTGACATCCCAAAAAAGATACCAAATCAAAAAAGTGATTTAGGAAAAAAACTTTAATACTCGATCGTAGCGCCGCCTACAAGGTCTACTTGTAAATCGAAACCACTGTAGGATCAACTTAATTACAATCTCAAAATTCCATCAGATACCGTCTCCGACAGTTATTCTACTGAACTGATATTTTCTGTGACGTACAACCGGACAAAATGCAAAATATATAGTATATTTAATAATAGGTATAATTTTAAAAAAACTGTCAGGTGCGAGACGGCCGGGCATATAAAGAAAACTACATCCATCTGGCGACCATTTTGGAATTCGCCATGTTGTTTTTAAAGCGGCAATAGTAATAGAAACTCTGTAAAAAATTATGCAGAAATTGCCTTTCATATACGGAACCGTTACAACTCTAAATTTTAGCCAACCTTGACACTACTATGAAAGTAATGAATTAATTTATGAAGGGTTTATATAGGGATTTAGATACTTACCCCCTCATTCATAATGGTCCGCTAACTTAAAACGGCTGCTAAAGAGTGTTATTTCTCATTCTGACTTAGGTCAATAGAGGAAGACAGAGTGAGAATTAGCAATGCTTTAAGTTAGCAGATTATTATGAATAAGGGTTTAATGTATTTTAAGAACAGTTTTCAAATTATCAACAACCTTCAATAGCGCGTCGACCGGCATGATGGTATTGTCCTACAGAATAATAATTATGCATAATTTGTGGCATATCTATTGCACATTAAACGGTTTTATTGTGATGACAGGGTCTTTCTTCTAGATAAGATAATAAGTATACAGCCAAGCGTGTGTACTCGTACATAACAGGTTGATAATGCCACTATGCGATAATTTTTTATTTAAATACAGTTAAATGACATTGGTATGCGGTCTAAACATAAATTACTATTGTATAAATTGTTTGTAGCTGTATTTATAGCTAGTAGCTGTATAAGTTGTTTAAAACGTTTTGGTTAAATATAATCAATATAAAATTATGTATAATATTTATTTATAATCGTCCACAGGTCACTTCCGCTAGATCACGCCAAATTGATCAGTAGAAGAAATGATAAAGTAGCATTACTGTTCGCACTACTTTTGCTGAACGACAGTTTAGCTGTTAATCAGTGTTCTTATATAATAAAATTAATCGTGTCCTAAATATATATACTATGACATTACATCTTTGCAGAAAAGCTTTAAATAATTGGCTAACTTGTCTTGCTTATGATGAAGTGGAAAATCTTCTGATCAGACTGACATGATAAACACACGCATTGTGTAGATGGACCCAATCAAAGGTCCAATTCAAACCCACATCCACACACTCACTCACTCACTCACTCACTCACACACACACACACACACACACACACACACACACACACACACACACACACA
>CATIXQ010000017.1:11103765-11234384 GCA_949711755.1 Leptidea juvernica | reverse complement strand
ACACACACACACACACACACACACACACACACACACACACACACACAGTTAATTGTAAATTGTAAAATTTGGTTTTTAATCATTTCTGTTTATTTCTATATTGTTTACTAAATAAAATGTATCTGCTAAGACAACTTACTGGAAAGTCTCAACCACTAAAAAATGTATATGTAATCTTTGAAATAAACGAAATTTATTATTTATTTATTATTATTAATTGTATTGCAGAAAATTTACAAAACCCGTGCGTTTTGATTAAGTAACGAAATAGCATTTTTATAATTTGTTTATATAATAAAGCTAATGATAACATTGATGATTTGCTTGATCACAACCAGGTTCTTTCCTGAAAAAAACATTGCGTGCGTACAAAGTACACATGTCAGAAGTGAAACCTACATGGTGCATGAATCTCTAAACTGCATATGAATTCCTGGTACGTGTTGCTAGGTTGACACATGATTCAACCCCTATGAAAGACATTCCTACCACCACTAATATATATATAATATGTTCTCCTGGTGTCTATGTAGTAATACGTCGTGCGCTTGGAGTCAGAATATATTAAGGTATACTCGCGCCATACTTAAGACAATCTCTTCTTTAACTATGATCGCCTGGTACCAAAACATTGTATTATGCTTCCTATCTCATTATCTCCCATGTTAAATATTATTAATTAATGTGACTGCTCTTTTTACTGTCGCTTTTTCGTTTCACCGACTTTCAAATCACAACAATGATAAAGAAGTTGTCACTTCAATAGTATGCATATTTCTCTCTCATTCTTTGCCGGCTTCATCCTACACATTTTTGTATTTGTGTCTCTTACCTGTCGTTTTTCCGTTGCATCCGGTTTGAAATCACGATTCTAAAGAAGTTTCACTTCAAAAAAAAATTATAATCCAATTTCGCTATGAAATAAGGGTGATAGACTGACGCGTCGGAATGCTGAGTCTCGACATTTCAAGCGATTGCCAATCCCTCCGACATCAATTCGCAAATAATTGGCTTCGAAGAAACTGGGGGTCGTCAACAGAGATTACTTCAAGCGTAGGTACCCAGATTACGTGCTGAAAGGCGCAGGTCTAGTCATACATGTAGTATTATTCTCAACTCTGGTTTGGTATCACCTCAAACCATTGAACAGCATTTGAATTATAACTTTATTTATTTCTATTGTATGTAGGTTACTACACCACACCTGCTGATATATTTTAACATCGGTATTAACTTTAAGAAACAAATATGTTAGCTTATGGTTGTTATATATATATATATATATATATATATATATATAATAATATATATATAATTTTTTTTCATTTTATATATATATATATATTTATATATATAAAATGAAAAAATATTAAATTTTTCGTAATTTTTCCCTACGTAGTCTGATCAATTCAGCTAAGTTTGTTTTGAAGCCACCGGAACTGAATAATTTATTCGCTGGCATACTTTCAGTTCTATTCTGTTAGTTAGGTTTCTTCCAGTTTTTTAGGTAGCTATGTTCTAATTTGGGCGTGAGGTGTGGGTCCAGATCATACAGTAACCTAATAGAAAAAGTAAGTAAACATTATAGTAATTCAATTTGTTATCATTACTATTTATGCGTATATTTTACGACTTCAATATTTTTTTACTTAACCTTGTTACGTATCAATTTTCATATTGACATATTATGTCATGAAAATGTACTTTATAAAATTTGATTATCTAGCGCGTAAAAAAAATTGATGAGAATTTCAATTTGATTCCACTGTACGTTCCTGATAAAAAGGATAATCATTATTTGTTGTAATAAGTTAGATTAATAATTAATTAATAACAAAAAAAATGTAAATTAACTTGGTTCCAAATACAATTGACACTTTGTACAAACGTTGTTAATAAGTAGCATGTCATTTACGAAGTTTTTGATGTTCAATAAGTGATTTCATATCCTATTTTGAATAAAAATATTTGAATTTGGATATCATCAGAAGAAAAATTAAGGTTAGATATAAAATCATTTTTTTTTTGTATAAAATTCCATTAAAATCTAGATAGACAAATAAAACGTGCGAGAGAGTAGTACATCTCTAGCTAGCATCCAGACTACACAGGGACAAATTACGAAAAATTTTAGGTTTTATAATGGACAAGGTAAGCAACTATATTGTTACTGTAACCGATTTTCATTGACATGTTGTAAACAGTCAGCCACGCTTGGCATTAGCTCCTTAGGTTTTTATTTTATTTCTACTTTCTTATTACACATAACCTAGTATTTCTCACAATTTACTGATTCAGGAAAATGTCTATTCACTTGCAACATTATTTGGCTGTGTGTGTGCGTGTTGGCGAATGTAAATACGTGACGTTCACGCACACATGGCACTGCTTTGTAATGGGCAGGGCGTATCAATTACCATCAGCTGAACATCCTGCTCGTATCGTCCCTTATTTTCATAAAAAAAATACATTCCGCAGCCTATGTTAAAGACAGCGATACTTTTAACGTTAAATTTGACTTAAACCTTTACTATAACAGCTAATATGCTACAACCCAGCCTGAGTATTTTGAATATTGAACTAGCTAACGCACACATTAATAAATGAAGATTGGTCATGCAATGACTGGCTGTCAGGTCGTCTGTACTCCAGAGCTTGAACTGCTGGCGATCTACCTCAAAATTGTTAGACTACGATCAATCGGTTCTGAGAGGCTTCAAGTATGTGTGATGAAGGATTGTCGTCTAGGTAGAGTGTCATGATCACATAGATATTAGTTTTGCGCAAAATATGCATTTTTTAAGTCAAGGTAAGTGTAGGTCTGCTCTTAAATGTCAATGAAAAAACTCATAATTATATTTCAAAATTGCGAGTTTATTGGTTCTTACAAAACAAAAGCGTTCTAAAGTTCTAAGCTTAACTAAATAGTGACTTTGGATGTTGAAGCGTGACACTGCATGTCCTGAGCATTCTTTTTTTTAATATGGTACGTAATTACCGATTTTTGTTTATTATACCGGATTTTTTTCTCGTGATCGACTCAAAAAGCACTCGTGATCGACTGTTTGAGCACCCCTGCTCCAGAGTATTCTAAGCCTAGTATATGACACTGTATATTTGGAATTACTTGTTTGTAGACGGTGATCACTTCCTCTTGCATTGGTGTTGAACTTTGATATTAATAAAGACACATCCGGTTACTCGTCCAGCGTCGATCGTAAAGATGGTACCTACTATCACAAATCTTACTAATCCTAATTTTTCAAAAAAAAAAATGTGAGCCGTCACGGGACGCCTGGCAGATGTGAAACATCGACATTATTTTGGAAAAGTAATATGCACAAAAGAACATATTGTGATAGGAACTAAATATGTCATAATGATAAAATAAAATATTACGATTTTTTTCCAGGTAACGATGACTATTTATTGAATAAAAAATTATTTTCATTAAATACAAAAATTTACGAATTTATTTCGAATCGTGACTACATAATTCGTTTAATCAGTGACTTTGGTAATAGTTATATTCGATGTTGCCTCTGAGGACGGTATTACTGTGACAAGGCGACGCGTCGCCACGGCATGCGTCGCCACGCCAGAAATCGGTTTTACGTGCGACTATAGATGTTTCACATCAAAAAATCATTAATCACAAAGTATTTATTATAAGAAAGAAATTACTGGACTTATTACAACATTTACAGTATAAGCCTCGTAAAAGTCAAACAAACCAATATTTGGGCAAATATTTACAATTAAAAATCAGTATACAGCCAAAACCATCACATTAAACGTGATATTTATCACCAAAACGCATAAAGGATAACATTAAGGAAATCTTCAATGGCACACGAATATTTTTAAAACGCGAATAAAATCAACATCGTTTCACGTGACTCTGACGTCACGGTTACCAATCCTGATACCAATAATCTGCATTTTATTGTGCATCGGCAGTTTACAACAGATTATAAAGTTTTTATGTAACTGGCCATAAGTAAACGATATTGTGATGGTTTGTGACCACTGATTAGCATAGTATTAGTTCCGTTGAAATATTTTGTTTAGAAACGTTGCTTTAAACTTTTATTGTAAAAAGATCTCATCAGGTAGTAATTGATGTTTATATTTTTATTAAGTAATTTTATTTTTGCACACAGTATCATAGAGGTCTTACTCATAGAAGAACAAATTAGTGACTTTTGGCTACTATAACTACAAAGCAGTTATTACGTTGTCATGCTTATAAAAAGTTGTAAATAATTTATAAAGTTGTTTTCTTGTATTAAATAATGGTGAATGCACTGATTTGCTCATAGTCTACTGCTGATACTCTGCTCTATCTCATATAACAGGTTATGGGCCCAGAAAAGGGAATAAAAGAGAAAAATGAGTAATCACGTGCACATAGAACAATTGAAAAGAGAAAACTACGATACATGAAGGATCCATGCAAAAGCTGTACTATTAAAACTTGGCCTTTGGAGCTATGTTTCAAATAAAATTAAGAGACCAACGCGAGAAGGTGATGCATTGAATGACTATATGGAAAAAGATGAGTTAGCATTAGCCGAGCTATTTCTCATAATATCACCGGGCGAATTAAAACAAGTTAAAAATTGTCAAACAAGTAAAGATGTCTGGGATACGCTAGAAAGCATATATTATAGCAAAGGTCCTGCAAGAAAAGCAAGCCTATTAAAAGAGTTGATATTGAAGAAGAAAAAAGATGGTGATAATATTGTCAATCACTTGAATAAATTTATGGATATCGTCGATAAACTAGCAGATATGGACATACCAATTAATAAAGATCTTCTTAGTATTATGATGCTTTACAGCTTACCTCAATCTTTTGAAAATTTTAGAATTGCAATAGAATCCAGGGATGATCTACCAGATCCAGACAACTTGAAAATAAAGATAATTGAAGAAGCTGAGGCAAGAAAAAATATAGCTAGTACAAGTGAACAAGAGGCGCTGTATAGTAGACAACTTGGCAAAAATAAAAACTTTATTGTTAAATGTTTTAAATGCAAAAAGAAAGGACACAAAGCTCATGAATGCTGGTCAAAAGTGGACCGAGTTAATAAAAATAATGCAAGTCTATGTTGCTTAGAAGAAACATGCCTAAATACGTCTGATAATAAAGAAAAAATTAAGAAATGGTGTCTTGACAGCGGATGTACGTCACATATGAGTCATGAATTGAAAAGATTCATTAATATGGATAAAGCTGATAACAAAACGTTAAGGTTAGCATCAGAAAACTGTCTCGCACAAATCGAAGGACGAGGTCCAGCAAAACTTTACACCTATAAAATACCAAATCTGAAACTAACTGAAGCCTTGTACGTACCATCGCTGACTACAAATCTAATGTCAGTTGGAAAAATAACAGACAAAGGTGGAACAGTTTTATTTAAACAAAAAAATGCTATCGTGATGCGAAACAATAAAATTCTGTTAAAAGCAGAGAGACATTCAGACGGTTTGTACTACGTTAAAGAAAACATAGAAGAGAAAGCTAATTACTGCGAAGCAAGCAAAATGCAGCAATGGCATAGAAAGTTAGCACATCTAAATGAAGGACAAATGAGAATAGCACTTGATAAGAAAATTATGGAAGGCTTAGAATTCAATAAAAGTGACACAGTTAAAGACTGTGAAGTCTGTGCTAAAGGGAAAGCAACAAAACTACCGTTTAATGCACCTAAAAATGAGCAACGTACAAATGAAAGATTAGAAATTGTGCATACTGATGTATGTGGTCTAAACTAAGGATGAAACTCTATCAAAATTTAAGGAATTCAAAAATGAGGCTGAAAGATTTACCAAAAAGAAGATAGTATGCTTACAAAGTGACAATGGGACAGAATATATTAACAATAATTTTGACAAATATTTGAAGGAGAATGGCATCAAAAGGAGACTTTCCGCACCATACACGCCAGAACAGAATGGCTTAGCAGAAAGAAAAAATAGGACATTGCTTGATAAAGCTAGATGTTGATAGACGCCAATATGAAAGAAGTTTTTTGGGCTGAAGCTATTACAGCTAACTACTTGGCAAACCGTAGTCCTTGCACAAGTATTGATAACGCGACTCCATTTGAAAAATGGGTAAAGAGAGTTCCGTCAGTAAGACATTTTCACATATTCGGAACTAAGGCGTTTGTACATAAAAATGGAAAGAAAAATGGAAAATTTGAAGCCAGAGCGACACCTGGAATTTTTGTAGGATATTCGGAAAATCACAAGGCATACCGGATTTTCAACCCAAAAACAGACCAGGTAATGATTAGCAGAGATGTCAAAATACTGGACAAAATGTTTTATGAAAACGAGATCAAAGGAGAACAAAAACAAGATGTAGTTAATAAAAAGGAAATAGAAATTATATTTTCTCCTGAAAAAGAAAATGTAGAAGATAATAAAGATTTGAAAGAACATGAAATTGATGAAACTGACCAGGAATTGAACAATGATGAAATATTTGTTGACGCAAATATAGAAACAGATGAAATAGATCCGACTAGTTCTACTGATAAAAGACAGAGAAAACCACCAGCATGGCATCAAGATTATGAGATGGATGCTGAACAATCATTCCTCTGTGAAATAGACGAGAGCATGGATGTATGGCAATAATAAGCGAGATTGAATCTCATCTTAAAAATAATACTATGAAAATTGTACACAGGAACGAAAGCAAAAATTTGATTGATAGTAAAATGATTTTAAAATATAAATTTAATGCAATGGGAGAAATAGATAGACGAAAAGCACGACTTGTGACGCGTGGGTTTAATCAGAAAGAAGGAATTGATTACACTGAAACATTTGCACCTGTTGCAAAAATGAGTACTCTTAGAATACTTATTGCACATGCAATTGAAAATAAATTTAAGTTATCCCAACTAGACGTGTGTACTGCATTTTTAAACGGCGATTTAGATGAACAAATTTATATGAAGAAGCCGAAAATTCTGGATTAATATTTAAAATACATAATTACACATGGAAAAGAGTTGATTAAAAAAGCAAAAGAAATGCTTTTAGATATAAATAGATATAAAAATAATGGGATATGTCAACTAAACAAAGCCATATATGGTTTGAAACAAGCAGGAAGACAATGGTTCTTAAAGTTACATGAGAAATTGTTGGAAATCGGATTTAAGAATTCTTCAGCGGATCCTTGCTTGTATATATTAGAAAAAGGAGGAGAAAAGCTGTTTGCAAACATCTATGTGGATGACTTAATACTAGCATATAAATCAGAAATGTTGTTACGAGAAGTCAAAACAAAATTGCAAAAAGTTTTTGAGTTACGAGATATGGGTTCACTCCATCATTGCCTGGGCATACAATTCACCCATGTAGGGGGAGAAATAACATTGTCACAGGAGAATTATATTGAAAATTTAATAAATAAGTTCAACATGGCTGAATGTAAGCCAGTTTCAACGCCCATGGAGACTGGTCTGAAACTGGAGAAGGATAATGGACTCACAGAGATGGAGAATATACCATACCAAATGTTAATTGGATCTCTAATGTACCTCGCTGTAGCCACAAGACCAGATATAATGTTTGCTGTTAGTTATTTGAGCCAATATAATACATGTTTTGATAATACACATTGGCAAGCTGCAAAAAGGGTGATTCGTTATTTAAAAGGAACGAAGAATGTAACCATCAGATATAAACAATCAGGAATGGCACTAACAGGCATGGCTGACGCTGACTGGGCGGAATGTACCGTTGACCGTCGTTCATATACCGGTTATATTTTTAAGTATGGTGGTGGCCTTATCAGTTATGCATCAAAGAAACAAAAAACAGTGGCTTTGTCAACAGCAGAAGCCGAATATATGGCGATGACAGAAGCAACGAACCACAGCGGCTCCTGTTCCACCTCCAGGCACTCGTTTGCAACTCTATATTATTTTGTATTTTGAATTTATTTATTTATTCATAAAGACTTACCAACTAAATACAATTTATTAACTTATGCACTAAGAATTAAACAAATATAATAAAATAGTTTAAATGTAGTTACTTCAATTATAGCTAGGCACAACATTACTATACGAAATACATGTGATATTTTAAAATCTAAAATCTATAAATTTTGGAGAGCAATATAAATTAGTTTTTTGAAATTAAGAAAGTTTGAAAAGAAGATATCAATGTTTTCATCTACACTGGCCTTCAAAAGTAAGTATCACACTTTTAAAATTGGGATAACGTTTTAAGTTCACAAGATATACTTTCGAAATAAAAAGGACTCCAAAGAGAATTTAATTTTGTACATAAAAACTTTATGGTCGGTAACCTTCTTTTAAGAATTGGCTGAAAAAAACTTCAAAAACAAAACCATTCCTTTTTCAAAGTGGACGTTTCCGAATTACAATTTTACCATTCACATTTTTCTTTTTTTTTTTTTTTTCATTCACAGTTTTAAATTTTTTTCAAGATCGATGGGTCTTGTTTTAAAAATTTATGCTAAAAAGCACATAACATTTATTTATCATGCCTCTTTCAGTTGAAGAATGTGCTAGGATCATGGCTTTTCTGGAACTAGGCATCAGCATGCGTCGCACTGCAAGAATGGTGGGTGTGACGGTACGAACGGTCCAGAAGGTAAAGCGAAGGTACGAAGAGACTGGACACCATCTGAGGAGACCTTGTAATGGCAGACCCAGGTGTACCAGTGCCCGAGAAGATCGTTATATTATTTCCACTGTGTTAAGAAATTGCCACCAAAATGCAGTTGAAGTGCAGCAACAGCTACTTCAGACCCGGACTACATTAGTGACAGTACAGTGTGAAGAAGACTTGCTGAAGCTAATTTGAAACCCCGAAGACCAGCGAGTGGCCCAAAACTCGAGAGACAGCATCGAGTAGCGAGACTGCGATACGCCCGTGAACACATGCAGTGGGATGAGGAAGAATGGTCAAAAATTTTGTTTGCAGATGAGTCTCAATTCTCCCTTTACACTTCTGATGGAAGGCGAAGTGTTTACAGGCGACCTGGTGAGCGATACCTTCAAGCCTGCATCTCGGAAAGAGTCCAATACGGTGGAGGCAGTGTAAATGTTTGGGCTGGCATATCTTCAGCAGGTCGCACAGAGCTAGTAGCCATAGAAAATGGCACCCTCACTGGGCAAAGATATGCTCAAGAGATTCTCAATGAGTATGCAGGGCCGTATTTAGCAAATATGGGTGATGGATCGATGCTGATGCATGATAATGCCCGGCCACACACGGTTCATTAGAATATTCAGGCACAAGAGAATATTCAGGAGGTCGGTATCAGCGTGATGGCTTGGCCATCAAGAAGTCCTGATCTCAACCCGATTGAACACGCCTGGGATGAGCTTGGGAGGCAAGTCAGAAATCGCAGACCACCACCTACTACCCTCAGGGCACTAAAGCAGGCCCTGGTAGAAGAATGGGAGAATATTCCCCAACATCGGCTCCGAAACCTAGTGTTCAGTATGCCAAACCGGCTCGAAGCTGTAATCAGAGCTCGAGGAGCCAATACCAGTTATTAAAAATTAAATAACATGTAATACATTTTAGTTGAATTTTTTTACACTAAACTAAAAATGTCTATTTTCATTGTTTTATCTTTTTTAGTTAAAAATGTTACTAATGTATAATTTTAGTTTCTAAGAATTAAAGCCTATAAAATTTGCAACAAAACGTTTTTAATCTTAAATCTCTACGTTCTATAGTTAAGAAAAAAAAAAAGTTTGAAAAGTGTGATACTTACCTTTGCAGGCCAGTGTATATTAAAAATACAATTATATAATTGTAACATTAGCTGTAGAGGAGAGTTTAAGCCATAATTACTGTGGTGGAATTTAATGTACATTGGGGAAAAAGTACTAAGCCGACAATTGAAGGCAGGCACATGTAAACGCGAAAAGCGAAGGACAGTCCATATCATAGCTTAAAAGTTTATGTAAACACAGCAATTGTGAAGCATTTCTACGTATTCGCAGAGATCTCATTTGAAATGTATTTAATCTATTCAAGGGCACCATAGCTAATGAAATTACTGGGTAACTGAAATCTTGTACCAAGGACATAAGCGCCAATTGCGGCGATATTTAAACCCAAAACTGTGAGAAGCACAATCATCATGATGGAAATCATAAAATTATAAATATTAACGCTGTTTTTAATGATAATTATTTCATAGAGTCATGACTCATATCTGTCGCATTTAATTTATCTCAGCAATAAACGTATATAAGTAATATACTTATCCTTAAGACAATACAATTTATCTTACACTTTATGTTTCACAATAACGTGGCTTTAAAATAAAGACCATCACATGACCACAATATGAGTATTTTTATCTCAAATGCGGTATTATGTTCGTGATCCTACTCCAAGTTATCATAAAGATGCATTACCGATTTAGTAGGTAACAAATTAATATTCAAACGTTTCATATTATGATACTGTTGTTAAATTATAAGACTATTTATATGCTATGGAATAGCGGAGTCTCCTAACACAAGCACTGGAAAGCTTAAAAGGAAGAAACCACGAATGTTGTTGTGAGCCGCAGGCAGTTTTAGAGTTCCGTAGCAAAAGGTAACCAACTAAAACTTCGCTTTCTGTCCGTGTACCCGTCCGTATGTCTCAGACCACAATGCTAAACAATTTAAATTACCTTCCTTCCTTAGAGGCCGGCAACGCTCCTGTGATTCCTCTGGTGCAGCAAGAGTATGTGGGCGAAGGTGATCACATAACATCAAGTACGTACGCACATCTGTCCTCCTCTTTCATTAAAAATAATAAAAGGTGGTGATTTTCAAAATGGCTGCCATGCAAATACAAAATATTTTTTTTTCTTGTATTTAATGAGTAGGTACATAGTTTTATTTATTTCTATCTAGTGCTTTGACTATATTATTAATATTTTTATGCATTTTAATATTATGTCTATGTAAATTCTAAGTGTATAGTGACTACTAATTTGCATGCTAATAAATAAATTGGCAAAACATGTCCGACGCATTATCATTAATTTGTGAAACCTATAATATGTAGATAGAGAGTTATATTTGCCGTATATGATTTCAAATAAACAATTATAAGCTATGATCAGCCTAGGGAAACTCTGTAAGAAAAAAGCGGTTCACTCGATTCTATGAATGTGCAGTCATGGATAGATTGACATATAACGACTAATCTTGTAAAAAACGGAGATAGCAGAAATCCACTTCGTTCTATGCAACTGTTCGCTTTTAAAGTAAGCCGGATTATACATCGTGGCCAATCGCCGTACTGTAATTCATTCATCACTGCACGTTTCATACTAAACTAACTTTAAATTTTTACTTAGGCAGTCGCGCTCCTTATTACGTAGTATTTACATCCTCTTTGGTTATACGGAGATCACAAGGACTTCTTTCCACAGGATGCCAAGTAGATGGCACCACAACAGCTTACTTTTCTGCCGTCACGCAAGTGTTCAAGCATTTTTGTCGATTTGAAGTACGCCGTAGATATTGAAGTTACCGCGCTAATATTTTTTTATGGAAAAGGAGGACAAACGAGCGTACGGGTCACCTGGTGTTAAGTGATCACCACCGCCCACATTCTCTTGTAACACCAGAGGAATTACAACACAGTAGCGTTGCCGGCCTTTAAGGAAGTTGTAGGCGCTTTGTTTGAAGGTATGGGTACCTTCAAAAAAGCGCGTTCATCGTATCGTCCCGGAATATAACTCAGGTGACAATTTATGTCTCAAAGTGATTTTGAGACTGCATTGTGAATGTTTGTGCACGTTGACTCAGCGGTGCGGTCACGAAATATCAAACACACCGCGTAATATGCAAGTGTTTATGTACAGAACGCACGTGCGGCGAAAAACGCTTGCCCGCGTTTTTCGTCGCATTTTTTATCATGTCGTGAAAGTATTTTCACTCTTGGCAAGTGTTCCGACGTTAAACCATTGATATTTATGCAATTACTCTAATGGTATGTTTGATAAAAATGTGTACCAGTGGGAGGCTCCTTTGCACAGGATGCCGGCTGGATTATAGGTACCACAACGGTGCCTATTCCTGCCGATAAGCAGTAATGTGTAAACATTACTTTGTTTCGGTCTGAAGGGCTCTATAGCTAGTGTAATTACTGGGCAAATGAGACTTAACATCTTATGTCGACGAACTTATGGTGACGAACGCAATTGTAGTGTCACTCAGAATTTTTGTATTTTACAAGAATCCTGAGTGGTATTGCATTGTAATGGGCAGGGCGTATAAATTACCATCAGCTGAACGTCCTGCTCGTCTCATCTCTTATTTTCATAAAAAAGGGGAGTGATCACTTATCATCAGGTGATTCATCGAACTCTCTGTCTGTCTTATTTATTAACGTAATGAGGCCCCTATTTGAGTCACCATTGACACCTGGGGTTATAACTAAGACACAAATACAGATTACAATATTTTATTAATAACATAAAATTTATAATAATTATAGAGGTAGTTATCATATCTTACATTTATTGCTCTATCTATTGCCATTTATTAACATAATATTGAAATCGGATTATACCCAATAATATCATATACATATATACGCGATACATAATCAGTACATTATCCAATTTAGTAGGATTAGCTATCAGTATTGTATAATAATGATTGATAATAACTGAGATGTAAGGTTATCTCAATACAAACCTATATTGCTTGTTTTTTGATAAAATCTTATGAATTTAAGAGTTCAATAATAAATAAAAAAAAAAAAAAAAAAAAATATAAGAGATAATTGTGTCGCTAATATGATTATTGACCAATTAAAAACGATCATGTACATTTAAACACAATTAAAAAACTACTAAAAATTAATTTACAACTCACATTTAGATAAATTTAACGTTTACAATGTTTTGCTTCGCATGCGTGATCATGTTTATATCTTAATATATATAAATTACGTGACACGTTGTTTGTCCGCGATGGAATCCTAAACTAATGAACGGATTTTAATGGGGATTACTTCATGGAGTGCAGTTTGGTCCAACTTGAGAGATAGGCTGGTTTTTATTTCGATTTGGGACCCATAATTATTTTTATTATCAATATTTGTTTTATATGGACATATTTTCTATGAGAGAATTTAGTGACGCACGGTTTGACAGTTCCGCTGTGAAACATTTTCATTACAACAACAGGAAACATATTTTACGAAATAATTCTTGATATTATGAAATATTATTGACAAATTCATAAAAAACAGTATTTTATTTATTATTTACAGAACAACGTCTGTCGGGTCAGCTAGTATATTATAAAACTTTCTATACATATATGATTACAGTAGCGACAAGTACAAGTGTGTAGACATCGTGGCGACTCAGTGACAATACAGTTAATAATACAACGATACTTTAAGATCAAACTATCTTTCTAAGATTACTTTTTATGTATCACCTTATAAAACCCAATTATGCAGGAAATACTAAATAAATACTACAAAGCTGTGGAATGAGCTTCCTTGTGCGGTGTTTCCGGGACGATACGACATGGTTACGCTCAAAAAAAACGCGTACGCCTTCCTTAAAGGCCGGGAACGCTCTTGTGGTTCCTCTGGTGTTGCAAGAGAATGTGGTCGGCGGTGATCACTTAACACCAGGTGACCCGTACGCTCGTTTGTCCTCCTATTCCATAAAAAAAATACATTTGTGAGGCGCTCTTGTAGTTTTTACAATTTACATCTTACTGAAATTGATATATTTTCATTTAATATACTAAAATATAAGAAAATAGTAGGCGATATTATAGTAATAAAATCATTTTTGTTGCGTCCTGTTTTTAACTATACTCTTATAACTGATTAAATTTTCGTTTCTGTTTATTCTTATTTTAAAATTTTCACTTTTGGTTTAAAATATCTTTATTGTTTTTTTCATTATTGTCCATTGTAAACATATTATTATTTAATTTATGGAACTGTTTTGTTTTCTAGTTTATCTATATTTGTAACCGACCGATTGTAAAAGACCGTTTTGTTCCTGAATAAATAAATACTAGAGCGCACGAATCGACGCACGCACACAGACACACGTATGACATGACCGCTACGCAATCATGGGAAGACAAGTGCGTCGCCACCGCTGATTGGTTGCTCTCATCAATCTTTTTGTATGTACCAACCCTAGCGCTCCGCCCAGACATAGGTATAAAATCGAGGAGACCTCCGAGTTACGCTACTGTTCAATTACTTGTATTGTGACTGAGTGCATTACTTAGAATATTATTACATGATGCGAGACAACAAGACTATGAGTTGTATTTACTTTCCGTTTCACCTGAACTACGACCGTCCGTGGGTTATTTGAATTGTTATCAATTGCGTAATTATCCTATCAGGAACATAACTTTGACTCATGATGTCAAATTAACCATAATAACCTACGTAAAAAACAAAAACTTAATAATCCTTTAACTAAAAAGCAATTCAGCTATATTTATAATACCAATTAAAATTTTAATCTATTCATTTGTTAAATATCCCTCTATTTTAAAATTGCAAGATTAACAAGCAAAATCAATAAATAAATTCATCGCATTAAAATAAAAATAGTATCTACACAAATTGTCCACTATTCGAGACTTACTACATACATATAAACGCTGAAATATTTTTCAAATCCATTTGCACATAATATGTTTGATTACTCAAGACCAAACTTAAACAACCTTATGCAAGTAGGGCTAGAAAAACAATGTAATATGATAAGCAGGGGCGTGCATATGATATAGGCAATTAGGCAGTGCTTACCTTGTTATAAATCTAAACAAATATAGTACTTGAGTTAAAGTCAATTTAGTTTAATTTGGTGCCGTTACTCTATTACCAAACTACTATTCAACACCCACCCCACAATTTTTCCTTACGCTAGATACTAAATACCTGCAGTAAGCAAACTTTGCTTATTCCAAAGACCAACTACGACAAGTTAGATCCACAGTGCCTACCTTGCTAGCAAACCAATGCACGCCCTTGATGATAAGCCCAAAAGCTAATTAACAATGTTTAAATATCGAGAAATCAATAATATTCTACCGCCTTCCATGGAGCTGTTTGACTTGACTCTTGCCACTTAATTCCACCATCACATAACCCACAAACATGCAGTGAATTTCTCCTGTGACTTTGTCACAGACAAATTACCCGCAGACAATAAGAAAAGTAAACCATACTCATACAAAATCTTTGAAAATAGAATTAGCATAAACAATAATTAACTAAGTAAGTAAATTAATTCTATCTCTTAAATTACATATATGATTTGTATTATTAAATTACTATGTGTATGAAAGTCAAATATCTTAATTAAGCATTTCACTATTCTCCAAACGTTCTCGTATTTTTCTACAATCTTCAACGTTCACAAGACGAGCACTTGCTTCTCACCCGACGCTAAACATCACCTTCTCACAGCAGTAACACCTCACCAGGATTCTGAAATACGAAATTCTCGTACTTCTTCCAATCATTCTATCGCATGTGACACCTAACTCTCAGCCAACAAAGGATCAGAAATCCTCAGCGAGCAAACTAGATATCCTGATTGGATTGTTCTTGATAACCCTCAGAAGTCACACCCGTGTTATGACAGTCGTTGTCCTCTCGTTCGTATTTGGAGTTTGTGCCGGGAAGCAGGATATACCGCACTTCCCTGAAATCATAATTTTTTTATTTGAAATTTTGAATATTCTTTATTCGTAAAAGATACATTAGAGTTGGGATCTCCTTTTAAGCATGAAATGCCTGTAGTAGGTGGCCCGCTCTTTTGCGCTACTTATAACCTACGTCGTAAAGAATCATTGAGTAATAATCATATAAGTGAATTTGCTAGAAACTGTCATAACCATAATGTTAACACCAGGAACAGAGATAAGCTTATATTGCCTACTACTCGCCTAAGTCGAGTTAGGAAGTCTTTTGTGGGGCAATGTATATATATGCTTTTACAACAAAATCCCAGAAAATGTTCAAAACAAAAGTATTACGTTATTCAAAATAATTGTTTAAAAAAGTTTGTGTGGTAAAGGTTACTATAACATTTAATGACTTTCTTAATGATACCACAGATTGGGAATGGAGCGACCGCCCTATTATCCGGACCGGCTATTAAATAATAAGTTTAATTGTACAATGCTACTTTGTAAACATATTTTTTGATGAAAAAAGGAAACCCGCTGAGTTTGTTGCGCCCTTTCTTCTCGAGCCTGAGGCATTAATTTTGGAATGGGTGGTAGTTTTTTTTTACTTTCAATAAGTGATGTCACATCCTATTTTGAATTAAAATATTTGAATTTGAATTCCTAGCATAAACAGACATTATAATTATATAAACAATTATATATATACCAAGTATTATAAAGTAAGAGTAACAAATATTCACTATTTATTAGATTTTTTATCAATTAATTTGTTAATTTCCTAAAATACATAATTTATATTACGGCACTTGCACCCTTTCAATTTCTAGAAATTTCGTACTTGTTGCATCTTAACTGAGAGGTATACAATATATTGTTATGTATAATATATTACAAATACGTTACTCAAAAGGTGTTTAGGGGTTTTAGATCAATATTAAGGGACAATAATATCTTAAAATTCTCTAAATCCTGGTAAGTTTCCTAATTCTCTCAATGACACGCTCAAGATGCGGGTACCATGTTAATTGCTGGTCTATCATGATTCTTTATCTTAGGGCTACAAATTTTACCATACACACTACTACACTTATGAACTCTAATATCAAAGTTCTATGGGTGTGAGTCATTAGAGACGCTGAAAAAGGTATAATTAAGCTGCACTGTGTTCAGTGTTTACAAATTCATATCTAACCAATAACTAAATGTATTATTCCCGATTCACCTTTTGCTCGAACATCACTCCAAGAATTTCCCCTAAAGATAATAGCAGGATCATCAGCGTAGGAAAGCAAACGAGCATCTTCAATTTTCATATTGCAGAGGTCTAAGTAAATAAAAAAAAGGGAAAGACCGAAAACACTCCCCTGTGGGATCCCACAGGATATTATCGCATCTTCACTCACATTCTGACCAACCCTTAACTAACTGTGTTCTATGAGTAAGATAACTCCTAAACAATTTTTGCTGTGTACCTCTTATTCTGATTTTCTCAATTTTGACCATAAGGATTGAGAAAGAGACGGTATCCATTGCCTTTAGTATAATTCACGGGTACATTAGTTTAGAAATAAAGACTATGAAGATTTGGATTTTATTTTAGCGCAAATATTCTTAGAATTGTCAGAATTGTAGAGATTGACTTCTGCAAGGCTACTACAAGCTTCCGCTACGTAATTCTGTTTAATCGGAGTCATTATACGCCTATTAATGCACGAATTTTGAAGTTCATCAGCCACGTGTCCGCCAATCACAGCCAGCGAAGCTTATCCTCCCATGGCCTCAAATTTGTGACTTTGTTCAAACACAAAAACGAGCCAACCCATAATAAATCGCAAAAGCGCTTTTTTAAATGATCACTCACGACATGATGTGATCATTATCCAACCAATGAAAAATCAGTACTCCACGGCCGCACACCTCAGTTGGTTGTCTGATTTTTTGACATTGAAAATATATAATATCAGGCTTGATTTAATGGGTTATAATGTCGATGCCATGTACAAAGGCGAATCGCAGCGATACCGCGCCTTTAAATTTTTTTTTCATATTTCATTTGTACGTACCCTTAATACCAATAAAAAAGAACTGACGTAACTGGAAGTTGCGAAAGAAGCATATCAGGAAGTGACACCTGAATTTTAGTCCTGTCTTCCTTTCCATCAAGGATTAGCATGAATATAAGTTTATGATATATTCACAGGCAGAAGTGTAAAAAAACTAAACATGGAATTAAATTAATTTTTGGGGAGCAGGACGTCTCAACCTCGGTTGGCGTAACACCTATCTTACAACAACAGATAAAGTTTTAGCGTCAGCGCAGACCGAACTGCAAAATGCTCGCGCGTGGTCGACCAAAATTTTTACTGCTCGAGCATGCAGGCGGCATGCTGGACAATGCGCGAGCCATCTCTGTTAAATGTGGTCTGTTAAATATGTTAACACTGACTGACTGACGCTCGCGCTCGCGCATGTAGAATGCATACTCGAACCAAAGTCGGCTTGCTCGAGCATCAAATTTGGGCGTGTATTCAATTTTGCGAAGTATGTTAATAATCATAAGATATTTTTTTCAATAATCTCAGTAAATGCTCTGCTCTGCTCTTGGTGTGCGCTGACCCTATAGACGTACAAGTACACACGTACGTACATCTTAATTTAAAAAGTTTTAGTTACCTTGTCATGCATATTTCAAATCGATAAAGCGGCGTTGAGCATTTTTCTTGGGATGGGAATAAAATGTTTAACTCGCGTCAGGACACGTGGTCTGATCGAAAATTCGTAAGACATTGGTCGAAATTATGGATGAAAGATTTATACTTCTAATTATAACTCATTGATCATACGGTCATTGGACCAGTGGTTGAATCATTCTGATTGCGAAGCCGAAACACCGCGAGGTCGAGGGATGGAATCTCAGCCGTAAAATATTTTTGAAGTGAGAAAAGTCTTTAGCAAAATTCGTAAGACAGACGTTGAAATTATGGATGAAAGTTGATTTTTCTGAGATAATATTTTAATGTAAAATAATTGTAATAAATCTGAATTTTTAAATTTTTTATGTAATATAAATTGTAATTTTTGTGTAGCATAGGGCAATAAATGAAGATTGTATTTAACCACAAAAATGCTACTACTTTTATAGTAATAAATAAAGCAATTCATGCGAAATGATTCCCTAACCATTCCAAAATATTTAAAAATGCTAACAACGCTAAGGTTCTTCTTTCGTTTTATTTCTACCAGCATTCCTGGAGTACAACCCGTTATTTTTTTATTTTATGCGTTTAAATTTTGACCAACGAATGGTAACTATTTTGGACACTCAAGTCCACAAATATTTATCTTATGTATAAGTGGTTAATTAGATCCATTATCATGAGAAGTCACTGGTGTAGAACGAGTGACTTAACAGCAAGAGCGCGTCCTAAAACATATACCTACACAGTTTCAGTAAAGAGTTCTGAAGTCCATGCTTCCCGCTCTATCAGCAGATAAGTTTGATGTTACTATTTTAATTAAATCCCTAACAATTAGATAGGACATATTCAATTATCCTATCATCAGTGGAAATATGGTACTAAAGTTTAGCGAATTTTGGTCAAATGATGACCAGGTTATCTTGGTCATTTCCTTGACCTATATGAATAGTAATTTTGTTTTGATTATGTACCAGACATTATTGCTGAGAGTTAGAACCCCGGAACAGACAAATAGACTCAATAATTCAAATATTTATAAGATCCATTTGCCAATATCTATTAACAGTGAGTTCCTGCTATGCATGATCTGATGAATATACGATATGATGAACTAAACCACATGAAGTTAAGCATTAATCTCGCCAATAATACTCTTGGATCACCACTGCTCACTCTTCTACAACAACAGAGGAATTACAGGAGCTTTGAGAGCCTTCTAGGAAGGTAAATGCGATTTTTTGAAGGTACCCATGTCGTATTGTCTTGGAAACAAGGCGCGAGGTATTAATTTCAAAGTTTGGTCTTAAACGTCCAAGATAGTTCCTTGGAGGAACGCAACACATCCAGACAGACATCCAGGTGTAGAGGATGATAAATTTCTGTGGCGAAGGTAGAATTATACTTCAACGATCAGGTCAGACACCCAACGATGCGACGTCTCTATTCAGCGCCAAGTGATCAAGACGGATACTGAGTACTGGATGCCAGATGATTCGAGCAGCTCTGCATTGCACGCCATCAAACGGGTGGCGAATTTGGTTACAAAACTCAGTAATAAATAGTGATATTAAATCATCGTCGAATAATATCAATCCTCCCTTACAGTAGCTCTCTCTTAAGTACTCTTACCCTAACCTTCTTACGGTACTGGGAGGAGATCTTCGTAGACAAGTAAATAAAACACAGCAAAAACCATATTCGTTTAATACCAGCCACAAAATTAAAATAAAATTATACCAAACATTGGGCCCAATATGTGTGCGCGTATAATATAGTTGGATATTAAGAAATTGGCAAGCAGATTGATGCCAATAGGTCGAAAAATCAAAATGCGAAAATTTTGAAGCACATTTTAATGTAAAATGTGCTCAGTCAACATTATATTATTTAAAAATCAACATTAAATATCCAGATTTTAAAACAGAATAATTACAAGATTCATTGGAAATGGACTAGTTAACGGTTTAATAAACATTTTTTGATTTTATACTATAGTTATAACAATAAACAGTTTTCACATGAATTTGTATAAAAATTAATGGTCAAGTTCACTTCTGCTGTTTTTTCAGATATTTCAGAATTGCGTACATTAAAATATAATATCGTTTACAATACAGAGATTACAGGGTACATTGATGGCCATTTTAACAAATTTAAAAATTTGATTTCAATAATTTTGCTAAATAACCCACTATCAACATCAATTTCTTGTAATAATCATAAATGCATAAATCTTAGAACGACCATCCATAATGTGCTGGTATTCGTTTTATTTTGTATTCATCTATTTTGAACAAGCTTCGTTGATCCATAACGACTTTTGTTGTTAATTAACACATTGTTTTTGGTCACATTACATTTGCTTTAAAAAAATATGTATTTAGTACAATATTACTCTTAAATATTTTACAATTAGATAAGTAATAATAATAATAAGAAGAAAAAAGAATTAAATAATTCGTAAGAAGTAGTTTCATTTCAATATTATATTCGACTAAATAATGGCAAAAGGAACAAATTATCAGTCTATTAAAATATATAATATTCGAAATGTTGAGTATTACAACATAAAAATGCTTACAAACTACAACAGTATATACCAATTGAAAAATAAATTTAAAAATGCATTTGCACCTATTTGCATTACAAGATTCGCTAACCAGCTCACTTTACAGAAGTTTGCGAAAAACGCTAGCGGTTACGACAAGCATCATTTAAAAATCTTCCATAACTATGTGCCAATTTAGTTATTTAGGACTCAAGATAGATGGCGCCAGTACTGCTTTTTCATAATATATATAATATAATTTTTTTAATATATGCCAAATTTCGAGACGTGAGCTTTAAAAGAATACAATATGAATTATGAACCTTATGATAGGTATGACAACAAAAATAAATATACTATTGAAACGGTAATTATATCTATATTTTATAAATTAGGAATTCAATTAAGAAGTAACAGTCGCACAAAAAAGCCATTCCTAAATACCAATAAAATGCCAAAATTGGTGGTTCGTGCACGAACCTAGTCGTACTTTTTAATTGCAAAAATTTGTAGTGTTTTCTTCCTCAAATATGCAATAAACTGTAAGAAATATAATATTTACCAATCAATTACCTTAATTTGATTTAAAATATTATTTAAAGCTAGCCAGTAATTAATAATAATTTAATAACAATAAACAAAACTAAGATGGCGTCTTCTGCGGATCAATATTCAAAGTTTCGCGTCCAGATCGTATTTCTTTTCCTCTCCATCCCTAAAAAATACAAATATACATTATTAAAAGAATTCTTATATTCTATTCTAGAATATACAACATTTATAAATAGTTAATAGTGTTTAATCGATATGACTACAGATAAATAATAAATACTCTACTACTACTAAAGACGCAACCTAAATAGAACCGAGTCCGCTCCATTAAGTTTCAACCTCATACATACCAGCTGCGAATCAAAAAGTATTCACTCCCCACAGATCTTGTCATATCCAATACGTCATTGCTACTGTCACTTTCCGTGTCACCTACACACTCTTTGTCCTCTCTGAAATATTTCAACAAAATATGTTTTCGTACAATTTCTCTTTGATATCCTCCAATAAGCTTCAAAACCACTCAGCGTGCCACCAAAGCGCTCCTTCTTCAGCTGAAGCTTCCATCGATGATGTCAATTAATGAATTGTTGAAGTATTTTGCGCATGACGATGTAAAATGTGAATGATTATGAATACAATCGTATTTTTTTTAAATTGCCCAATAGACTTCGATGTTTTTATTTATTTCCCTTTATGGTTAATAGTATTCTTATTATTTTTAACTATTTCATCATTTCATTCTCGTTTTCTTCATCTTCTTTTGTCTAGTTTCCTTTTTTTGAAATAAATATTGTATTGTTGTATTTGGATCTCCCAATTTTTTCTATCAGATACTTACTTCCTGAGTTTACTAACAGAATGATAAATCCTTAAATTATTTCTATTACTAGTTTCATTTTTCTGTCGTCCAATTAAAAAAGTTCTGAATAGTGATAATCGAAATGACTTCTCCAATGATATGAAGTACAACACACTAACACAAACACAACAAAATATGCTTCATAATAGTAACCCAAAGCCCAGATAGTTAAAGCCAGAATGTTGCGAGGAAAAATATGAAAAGGATAGAATGCACTTTTAAAGAACACAGGGTTATAATAAACATTACTAATTTTTCCCAAAACTTTAACAATTATATTTATAGCAACATTGCTTTATTACAAACCTGTAGAAGACATAGTGCTGCAAGATGAAGAATATGTCGAAGATAAGACTGAATAGCCCCAGACCAAACTTGGTGACGTCACCGAAGAACGATATCCAGTCATTGTAGTTGTACGCGTTGAGCGTCATCTGCAGTATAGACAAAGAGCCACCAACGGAATCTAGCACTACATTACCAATGCTCCAGCCTACTGTTGATTTGCGTTTGTAGTTCATATAGGCCTGGAAAGTGAGAATTAAAATTTATCACACCAGACTTATTAAACAATTTATAATACTACTAGCTGGTGACCATGCACATATACGAAATTTAATAACTTTTTTGTTACACAAATATAATTTGAAAACAAAATTTTATGAACGATGCGGGATACGAAAACCACGACCTCTCGCGTTCCGTGCGAGTGCTCACCCAACTGAGCTAACCGTTCGAGTTAGAGACTTATCGTCATAAAATTTTGTTTTCAAATTTTATTTGTGTACTCATCTATTGTTTTCAATCATCAATCTATTGTTTTGGAATAGTGTTTTTGAAGTCGGTTGTTTTTTTGTTAAAAAAAATATTTTATGATTTTTAGTGAATTTGAAGTACACCGGCACCAGCTTTCAAATAAAAAAGAATTATCAAATTCGGTTCATCCAGTCGAAAGTTTTGAGTTTTTAACAAACATAAAAAAAAACATACCGACGAATTGAGAACCTCATCCTTTTTTGAAGTCGGTTTTAAAAGCATAAAAAGTGCGTTCGCAAAGGATTTTACGAGATCTTTAGGCTAGTTTAGTGTAATTGTCATTATGTCTGTGTATGTATAGCTGTTTCTATTCTAAGTCTATAGTTATAATTAGACTAAGCAAATTTCTTTCTATATGTGGAAGCTTGTAATTTGCATTTAGAATTATGTTTACTTGACTGATTTGGTTGCTGTAAGCTCCCCAAACAAAATAAAATAAAAATAAATAATACAAACCTGCGGGACATACTTGATGAGAGTAATGCACAGTTTGATGTAGCTGCAGTAGTACAGGAAGTCCAGCCAATGGATGGTGCTGCCGGAGGCGAGACCAGCACTCACCAGCACCACCACGGAGAAGCCCGCGAGGATACTTCTACCAGATGTTGACACTCGCTGGTTCTCGCGCTGTGAATGACAAATAAGCCTTGTCATATTTCAGATGAGTAATATTTCTGTACAATCTACGTACATAGTTTTCAACAGTAAGGAAAAGAGGTAATAATAATCATGCTTTATTTATTACAGATAGATGATTTCTAGTTATAATTATATCTTGCAATTAGTTTAATTATTATTTGATTTAATTATCAACTACATGATTATTTAATGCTTGGACACCGTTCGGTTAAAAGGCTCGCCTAAGGAATCCCTTCTGTCTAGCCAACATCCGCCCGCGCATTCTACTAGTTCGTTTGCCCATCTGGCCCTTGATCGACCTCTTGATCTGATGCCTTTTGGCCCAGACCACTTTAATGACCGTTGAGTCCATTTATTGTCCTTGTAGGGGGCTACGTGACCAGGCCAAATAGCAGTCATTTGGCCTTCGTTGCAAAAGTTAAGGCATCCGCATACTTTTGTCTTCTTTCCAATGTCAACTTTCTTTACCTTATCCTTCAGTTTTATACCTAGCCAGTCTGAATTTTGTTCCTGGTTTTGAGATCGAAGGTCCAAGTTTGACATCAAAGTAAAAAAAAAGTCAAAAAACTCTTTATTCACTGTAAAACTTTATAAGTTATTTAGTGCAAGTCAGGATGAAGTACAAAAGTTACAATAGCATTCAAATGAGTATAACAATATTCATTAACAAAATTTAGAACATTAATTCCAACTATCTTTATCATTCAAATAATCTTTCACATTATAATAGGCCTTAGATGTTAATTTATTTTTTATGACACATTTAAGTTTTTTAATAGGTAATATTTTAATTTCATTTGGGAGTTTATTATAAAATATAACACAAGCCACTTTAAAAGATTTAGCAATTTTACGGAGCCTAGTAGATGGAATTGCGAGTTTATGTTTGTTTCGAGTATTGACACTGTGTACATCACTATTCTTTTTAAATTGGTTAATATTTTTATGGGCGTATAGGAGGTTCTCGTATATGTACTGGCAGTGTACTGTCATAATATTTATTTCACTAAACTTTTCTCTCAATGAATCCCTTGAACGCATTTTATAGACTGCTCGAATTGCTCTTTTCTGCAGCACAAATATATTTTCAATATCTGCAGCCCTACCCCACAATATAATTCCGTAAGACATGACACTATGAAAGTAGCTGAAATATACAAGTCTAGCCGTTTCAACATCTGTCAGCTGCCTGATTTTTTTTATCGCAAATACTGCAGAGCTAAGTCGAATACATAAGTTTTTTATGTGAGCACCCCATTGTAGCTTAAAGTCTAATGTTATGCCTAGGAATGTTGTCGTTTCTACTACATCAAGTTTTTCATTCTTAATTTTTATAGGTGTTGGTTGGTGCTTTATATTTGGAAGTGTAAACCTTACACATTTTGTTTTCCTTTCGTTTAAAAGTAATTTATTAACATTAAACCAATTTACTACTTCAGCAATGTCGTCGTCAACCTGACAGAATTTTTTTGCTGACGTTTTATTTTAAATAACAAAGATGTATCGTCCGCAAACAGTATAATATCATGTTTATTTTGAATATGGTAAATCATTGACGTAAACCAGGAACAAAAAAGGACCCAAGATTGAGCCCTGCGGTACACCCATTGATATGATAGAGCCAGTTGATCTTTTTCCTTAGAGAACGACTTTTAGTTTATTACAGAATATCATTGACGTACTCTAAACATCAAGACACAAATACACTCAAAAATTGTCGTAAGCAAAACTCAACCTAAGCGTCTATTAAACAGAGTATTTGTTCAGTTCAACGCCACGCAATGACAATGCGTTCAGTGGAAAGCTGCCCAAATAACAGCATATCCAAACTTTTATTTTTAACTAGTTGACCCGACAGACGTTGCTGTATATAATAAATAAAATAATGTTTTTATATGATTTTGTCAATTATATTATCATAACATCAAAAATTACTTCGTAAAATATGCACCCTGCCGTCGTAATGAAATTGTTTCACAGCAGAACTGTCAAACCGTGCGTCAATAAATTCTCCCATAGAAATTATGTATGGAACAACAAATTTGTTGTTTTTCTTTAATTTAGCAGCATTTTCCTATTTATTCACATTTTAAACCTTCCTTGGACTTCCACAAATAATTCAAGACCAAAATTAGCCAAATCCAAGTTTTAGTTTCTTGAGACTAACGAACTCATTTTTTCAGCAATTCATTTTTATATACAGTCGTGGTGTCAACTAATTAGGGACATTCAAGATAGTGAAGAGAAATAACCGGTTATGTACATATAAATATAAATCCCTATTGATTTCTCAGTAACTATTATTTGCATAGTTTGGTCCAACTATTATGCAATAAATGGCTGTAAATAAAAGATTAAATGAATAGAAAAAAGTGTTTAATATCCAAGGTTAAACATGTATTAAATTTAAGGCATAATTCTGTAGCTGGACATTTAATTGAGGAAAGTAAAGTAAAATGAAAAATAGAGTTAAACAAAACTAGTAATCTCCAGTATTTTAATTTCTTTAACAACTCCTCCTTTCCTTCCATTTTATTACGTGTAAAATTCAGTACCCACTAGCAAAACCTTTGTTAGTTATTATCGCTAGACACCGATGTGGCATAGACATTATCAGTTTCTGACATGTTTCGACAGGAATGTTTGCCCATGCCTCACAAAAAGCTTCATTAAATTATCTTCAATAAATCTAAATATATGGTACGATAAGTGGCAACTTTTTTCTTGATTTCGTGCCAAAGGTGCTCGATTGGGTTGAGGTCCGAGCTATTTGCTGGCCAATCTAGCACTGATACCGACTGACTGTTATGAATCGACTTGACTGAACGGGTGGTATGTTTCGGGTCGTTATCATGCTGAAACGTCCATATAATAGGGAGATGCTCCTCAGCGTAGGGAAGAATAGTTTCCTCTGATATTGCCTTGTATTGTTGGTCTAAATTACCCTGAACTTTCCTCACATGTCCCACTCACGTCCAGAAAATGAACCTCACATTTTAATGTTCCCACCGCCATGTTTCACCTGCTTTTTTGTGAATCTTGGATTCATTTCCGCTTTTACAGGACGCCGTACTTATTTCCTTCCATTTGAAGAAATCAGATTAACCTTGTCTTCGTCAGAGAATAATACATGTTGCCATTGGGCGTAGGTCCAATGTAAATATTTACGTGCAAACGTCAAACGTGCATTTCTATGTTCTTTCTTCAACAACGGTACTTTGCGTGCCACTCGTTCGAACAACCCTGCTTCTATCAGACGTCGTCTAACGGTCCTCGCTGTAACAGCGGCTCTTTCGTCCACCCTAAAGACTTCGTGTTTAATTAAAACAGAGCCTAAAAATGGATCTTTCTTAGCTAACTATCTTTCTATCTTCTTACGGATTTGTTTTTCTCGATCCTTCTTTTTCTCGATCCCTCTTATCTGGGCACATTTAGAGCTGTATTGTTGCGCCTGAAATGTTGCACTGCATTGCAACCATAGTTTTTTTAAAAATTCTGCTATCCCTCGGTATGACCAACCACGCTCGACAAACTTCATGATGATTTTTCGTAGTGTTGTATCGCAACTTTTATTTTTGCCCATTTTTCTTCAAAATAGTTCTCAAAACTTAAAATTAATAATCTTGATTGCCGCCAAAACTACCACGAAACAATAGGAGAAGAAATAAAAAAATATTGAGATTCAGATTTTGAAAATAGAACGCAATATCTCAGTGTCCCTAATTAAATGACCAGCCAACATTTTTTGAACAAATAGTACTGTGATAATCGATCAGCTATACTGTAAAGAGTTTTAATGTTTAGGACGTTGTTATTGTTTGTATAATCGGGCACATAAATGACCAATTATAGGTACTTAAATGTAAGGGATATGAAATCTTGTTTAGACTCGTTGGAAAATAAAAAATAAATTCACAATTTGGTTTAACTACAGAGTGTCCCTAATTAGTTTACCGAGACTGTATATAGATTAATAAAAACAGGGACTGAAACTTTCAATAATAAACATCTTCGTGACCCTCCTAATCTCAAGGAGTACTCATGCAAGTTTTACGTAATAGAACGATATGCCAAGCATTCGCCTGATATGCCAGACATTATTATCAGGTGTCCAGCCGGCATTATTCCAAGTCTGGCGTTTTGATCTTCCGCGTCTGTTGCCTACGTACCACGTGCCTACACGTCATGCATGTTGTAGGCAACCGATATTTAAAAAGTGATTGTATGGAGTTTTATTCGTACATTTTAACTAAAAATAAATTCATTCCTAGTGTATGTTTTTTTGTTTTACGATTCTTGTTGTAAGTATTTAAAAAAAATCATAATATATTTGGCTGATTTTCTAATTACCAACTCAAATTTTTCTTGAAAATCGAGGCATTTTTACGTCGTAAGTCAGGCAGTCCTTCAGAGACGGTAGTCCTAAAAACGCGTTTCGACTCACCTCATAGACCAGGCACTGCCCGATGGTGAGCATGGTGGCCACCATCGCGTGCAGGGAAAAGAACACGTCGTTCAACTGCACGGGATTGAGGCTGCGTGGGTGACGACTGAAGTATTCACCCTGTAATTAATGATACACTCTCATTTATTTAAAATATGTTGTCATCAGAAGTGGGAAAATTTATTGAAGTAGGCGTTACTTTGCGGAAATCCATAATTATACAAATGATTTAAGTTTTCTTTAGTGTAAATTCCGCCAATATTTGTTTTTAAACAATTCGACACGTGTTGTCTCGCCAAAATCTGTCGAGTCTCGTTTCAGATTTTGGCGAGACAACACGTCCTGAGGATGCCTCGTGTAGAGGCGAAACACGTGTCGAATTGTTTAAAAACAAATATTGGCGGAATTAACACCAAAGAAAACTTAAATCTTTTGTATAATCAGAAGTGGGATTTAAACTTTGTTTTCACGCAATTTAGATGCATTTATAGCTTTAGCTTAGGAATGACATTGTGTCTCACAGATATTCTGTATTCCAGGACACATCAACCACCAAACAGATAGTCTTCTTTGAGCTGATATATATGTCCGCATGTGGCATTTTATACTACGGTATCGGTAAACACATAAATAAAGATCAATACAACACAAAAACCACCACAATAAACATTTTAACAATGGGAAACTTCATTGCACAGGATGATCTATGTAGGTGCCACAACGCCGCGGCGCCTTATTCTTTCTTGAAGCAGTAATGGGCAAACATTATTGTGTTTTAGTTTGACAAGCGTTGTAGCTTGTGAAATAACTGGGCTGACGAGATATAACTTGTTATGTCTCAAAGTAACGAGGGCAATTGCAATGCCGCTCTGAATTTTAGGTCTAATGATCAATAAAAAATCCTGAGCGGCACTGCTTTGTAATGGGCAGGAATTCTCACTGACTATTAAGTGAACTATAACAACCCCTACTATTATGTGAGGATGGTTGTAGGTACTAAAAAGTTATTATGTTATCAATTATTTTGAGTTAGCGAGTCATTTTTTGTTTAGTTTCTTTTAAACTTAATTAACCGAATGCGACTTGCGTTTAAATATTTTTATTATTACTTATCTCATCTTACAAAACGTTCATGTGTTTAGTGCGGAAGGAGACCGGTCTAATCTTAGACTCTAATGGGACAAAATTTTGGAAAAAAATTTAATTTTTTAAAACTTGGGTCAAAATCTGCAATATAATTGAAGTAAAAAAATACTTTTTATTCTTTTGTTAATTTAACTCAAGCGGTGGGAATGCGATAGCGACTAGCGGCGTGTTAGCGTGACATAGTCACGCAATGCAATGAAGGCGCCGTAGCGGTGTAGTATACACATGCCCTATGGCTGAAAAAATCCTTACATATGTTTTTATGATACGATCAGTGTGAGGCCTATTTTACAAAGCAAATTTAACACTTCAAACACACCTGTAACTCCTTCGAGAAGTACAATCCACAATTGAACATGGAGTACATGGTGAATCCCATGATATTGAGCGCAAGGAAGTCGAAGTTGAGCCCGACGACGCTTTTCCTCTTGAAGTTGATGTATATTTGCGGGTAGAACGAAACTGACCAGGCGGCGAAGTAGATCCAGCCCATTATATACGAGATAATGTAAATCGCGTTTGAATGCATTACTGTTACCAAGACGAATACAGAGTCGAGGCTAGAACAAATTAACTCTAATGTTATTTTATACAAATAATACATGTTCAACTTAAATATGGATTTCTATTTTACTTCAACACCCACCATTAAATTATTTTTCTCGCTGTAAACTTGATATTGATCATATCTTAGTAACATGTTATTAATTAAATCTATAGAATGGTTGAAAATAATAGAAAGATATTAATGTTAAATTACATTTACACATCACCATAAAGATAGATACCTATTCTTGAGTCACAATATTATAATATAGACCTGGTATACCTCCCAATAATTGCAACAATTAGTTTAACACAATAAATAGTCAACATTGTATTAACATTAATGAAGTTATTTAAATGATTGTATAATTTGACAAGAGATGATTTTCAAAATTATTCAAGTTTAATTACCAATGGAAAATACACCGCTGTTTTGCCATTTGTATTATTAAATGTCTCGGAATAGCGATTGTCGCTATATTTCCGAAATTCAAGTTCGGTGGTACGAAGATCGCAGCTGGTGTCAAACGCAAGGCTACCGCCACCGAAGCTGTTCGGTATCGTTAATAAGGAAGATACGCTTCGAGATCTGATCCTGGAGACGGACTGACATGGTGGCGTCTCCATACAAACACTTCGATACATCGATGATCAATGTGGCACCTCTGAAGAGACTGAAGCATCGCCCAGTATAGTTAAGATAAAAAAAATATATTATAACTAGCTGACACAGCAAACGTTGTATTGCCGATAGTAAAATCGCGATACAAAAGTAACTGTTGATCGTAGATGGGTGAAAATTTGAACTTGTATGTATTTTTTAATGCTGACTCATAATCAAATAAATTAAAAAAAAAACATAAAAATTAAAAAAAAAATCGTGTAGATCACCCTTAACATTTAGGGGGATGAAAAATAGATGTTGTCCGATTCTCAGACCTACCCAATATGCACTCAAAAATTTCATGAGAATCGGTGAAGCCGTTTCGGACGAGTTCAAAGTTTAACACCATGACACGAGAACTTAATATATTAGATATACAATGCAATATCTTTCTAGTTGCACCGAAAAGTTTTGTACCTACTTATTTCTTCTTAATTTACAACTAATACAATATATTAGTTTAATTATTACTGCGGGGGGATATATTTGTATCATCTCCCGACGTACAGGGTTTCAGTGTTACGTCGTGGTATGTTCTACTTACTTAACCACACCACTTGGCGTAACATTGAACGCCACTTCGGAATGTCCCGGGCTCTTTCCATATGCGCATATATCGTATGTCAAGCGAACTGAGTCGTTGGGTTCGCTGGAAGCGGGTATCTCGATGACGGGGGGGACGAATTGCACTAGTTCTGGATGTTGGATTTGCGATCGCACTTGAATCGTCGAATTAAATTCACCGCTGTAAACAATCATGCTTGATTAAACTATTTACACGCAAAACATTAGCTGGGTGTAAAATCTAAAACTAAACCATAAGAAAAAAAATGTGATTCCTCTGGTGTTGCAAGAGTTACTTGATATAAGACACGTAAGTTCGTTCGTCCTCCTCCACTATAAAAAAAGAAGTGAAGGCATTGTCAAGGAGAAGTTAATAATACGAAATACAGCTAAAACAATTATATTTCCCCGTATAAATTACTCTGGTAAATTTTACTCAAACTAACGCTCCCTTAGTCAATTCGAGTCGACTTAACCAGAAACAGCGGCTCATGCTCATTGAATACCCACAAAATAAAATGCTCAGCGAACTTAAAGAAATTTTTCTTCCAAAATTGAATGTTGGTAACCACCGCTTCAATTACATTTATAATAATTACAATAAAAAGTCACAAAAAGAAACAGCGTTCCCTTCAAAAAAACCAACAGACCAAAAACGTGGAGAAAATGACTTCACCATTCACCACAGCATAATTGTACTGTTCTCCCCACGACTAATATCGATCTGTTCGGAAACAATTTTTTTTATGATAATAAGGGACGAGCAGGACATTCAGCTGATTCTGAGCGACACTACAATTGCGCTCGTCACCTTGAGACATAAGATGTTAAGTCTCATTTGCCCAGTAATTTCACTAGCTACGGTGCCGTTCAAACCGAAACACAATAATGCTTACACATTACACATTGCTTCACGGCATAAATAGGCGCCGTTACCCATAATCTAGCCGGCATCCTGAAATCCTCGTTGTATCAATAAATATTAATCTTACATTTGTACAAGTTTAAACAGCCGTGTTTCATCAACAAGGAGATTCAGATTATTCACGTCCACATACATTCTGTCCTTCTGGCAAGATGTGAACGGCAAACCTGAAAATACATAGTATGATTAGATACACAATATTAAAAATAAACAATCCCGGGTGACACGCTCTATGTGATGAGGATTGCTTCTGAGAATGTTGAACCCAAAACAGTGTTGAAGATTTATGATCACAGCATATACTAGCATATAGACGACCTGACAGCCAGATAATGCACGAATTAAATTTGTCAATGTGTTTTTTAGTTAGTGGTTTAATATTAGAAATAATAAGTAGCTAATGCCAAGCGTGTAACAATCGGTAACAGTAACAATATATTCTCTTTTCATTTCTCATACTCGGAAAGTAATGTTGTTTTCATCTGATTATTGGGTGGAAAATGCTGCTTCCCTCCATAGGGAGTGAAAAACTCATACAAATTACTTCCCACCTAAGGGCCGGAATGAATTTTAAAAATAGAACTGCCGTCAGCTGTGAAGAGTTTTATGTAAAAAAAAACTAATTAATAAAATGCGGCGGCCGTTTGCCTTCCTAAACAGCCAGTGTGCCCTTAGCGCAAACTTCTTTGAGCGGAATAAGGCGCAACAATTACGCGGTGAGTTCCATATTTATTTAAAAAGTCGACATAAATTGTCCTAATTTGACAATTAATTTAAAATAGATACTACTACTAATATTATTATATATTATCAATAAATAGTTTATATAAACAACTAGTTTTATTTTGCTCATATTCGAAATGAAAAGTAGCGTGTTTAACACGGGTAAAAGAATCAATTCCTACTCGGACTATAGCCGCCCTTGCTGCGCTCGGGAATTGATTCTTTCAACCCTAGGTTAACAATCTACTATTCGTTTTCCATCTTGCTGTATGTCCGTTAAAGATGTTCTTGTCTCTCGCACGCTCTGTTTGTCTATACGTTACTATAGTGAAAGTCTAGTATTAAGACTATTACGACGAAGATTTTCAAGTTATCGGAGTTCGACACAAAGATTTTCAACTGCCTATTATGTTGTTAATGTTATGGCTATTTTAATTCATGTCTTTGTCTTACCTGTATGGCAATACTATAATAATTGAATAGTTATCTTAAAATTAAAGTTATTCTATATTTTATTTAATAAAATGCTCGTATAATGCCTTTATTTATTTACGGTATGCGTGGATTAATGCATCTACTGTACTCAATAACTCTTGTTTATAATTATTAATTTACTTTTTTTTTAACTTACTCGTGTAAGCCTTTTAGTTTTTGTTGCGTCACTTTGTATATATATTATAATTGAAATGATTTGTAAATTGAATTAAATATAAGAACTTGTAACACCTAATCTGTTTTAAAAAGTGCTACCTTAGAGTTTCTTGCTCATTCTTCTCTGAGCAAATCTGCGTTCCAAATGAGCTGTATGAAAAATGACATTTCAAGTGTTTGATTTACCTATGAAATAAAAATATTTTTAATTTGATTTGGTTTTAATACAATGTTCATCAATTAACGAGGCAAAAAAACATATTGAATTTTTAAAAAAAATTTAGTTATAAGGCCCAAGTGCTGATTTGGACAGACTTCAAATGGGATAAAAAAGTAATTAAAATTACACATAACAACTTACATAATATTAAAAGAAACGTTAGTATGTTCATTGTGAAATGGTTCAAATTATGTCTAGATTTTCCTCCTGCTACGCTCGGACACATTGATACAGACGACGCCATCTTAGTGCACCTTGCTATCTGAGAACAAGGAAAATTAATTATTACGTTGTATATACGTATTTCACAGTATCAGCCATTTCAACGAAATTCATCGTGCGTAGTTAAAAGTGAGAAGATCCGTAGGACAACCAAAGTCCCCCAGATGGCTGCGAAACTGAAGTGATAGTGGGCAGGGCACATAGACCGACGGGCAGATGGTCGTTGGGGCAGTAAAGTTTTCGAATGTCGACCACGTACCGGAAAATGCAGTGTTGGTACACTCCCCTACAAGATGGACCGACTAGGAATAGGTCAGATGAGGGCAGCGGAGGACCAATCGTCCTAGCGATCTTTAGGGGAGGCTTTTGTCCAGCAGTGGACGTCTTCCGGCTGAAATAATTAATTGAGTCGGGGCAGGATGCCATCTTAGTAACGCTAGGCTGACGTCAGATCCAGATATTTATTTATTTATATTATTGGAAAAACACAAACAGAAATACAAATACATGTGCAGACAATAAGTTATAAGAATTATAATACATGTATTCTAAACCACGTGTTCCGCTGATTTTTAACAATATTGCGTTATCTACGCTTAATAATACTAGTGCTTAAAAATTAAGATTAAAAATAATATTTATAAGTAATAGTAATAGTGACATAAATACATATAAAATATTTAAAAAATAAAATAAAAATAATAAAATCAAAGATATATAATAATATATACCTACCTATACATATTATAGTAATACACTAAAATATATATTATACCTACTATCTATATTATACACATTTACCTATACATATATATATATACATACATATATACACATTTTAGGAGTCTGTATTCTATGTATAGTTCATATTTAAATTTTGTATTCGTCTTCTTGCTTCTTTCTTAATATACTTATAACCTGGGATTTAAATGTGGACTGCTTCTCATGAAAAATATCTAAATTAGTGAAGTATTCATTATATCTATAACACATTCTACGGACGGGTGATCGTATTCCAGCATTTGTACGCGATGGTGGTATATAGAAGAGTCTTTTAGTCGTGTCACGTGCGCGCTTCGTGGTTTTGTAATGTACTTTATTAACTAAGTCAGTGCAATTTATGTTATTATGAATGATTTTGTATAAATATAGTGATTCGAGTTGTATCCTACGGTGATGAAGTGATGTCATATTAAGTTGTTTTAGTATGCTTCTGTAATCAAAAACATTTTTCAGGCATCTAAAATTAATTATTTGAAGTATTTTTCTCTGAATTTTTTCCAAAGTATCTGTGTAAATATTGTACACAGGATCCCAAACTATGACTGCGTATTCAATAGTTGACGTTATGAGAGTACAATAAAGATATATAAAAGTTTTTAGGTTACGGAAGTTTTTTCCTATTCGGGAAACGAAACCAAGCATCTTAAATGCTTTGTTTGCTATATTATCAATATGTTTATTCATTAACATTTTTGAATCTAAAATGACTCCTAAATCACGAATTTCGTCAACCTTACTAAGTTTGTTGTTGTTAATATTATATATAAAATTAATGGGTTTTTTCTTTTTTGTAAAAGTCATTGATTTGCATTTATTTATACTAAATTTTATTTTATTAGCTTCACAATAATTAGTCAGACTGTCTAAATCAGATTGCAAGAGACAACAGTCATTATTATTCTTAATAATTTTGTAAATTTTTAAGTCATCAGCATACATCAAGAATTCAGAATTTTTTATAATATTACGAATGTCATTAATATATACAACAAAGAGAAAAAGGCCTAAGATTGAGCCCTGTGGAACACCAGAAGATACACTACAGAGTTGCGATTGATAGCCGTTAACAACTACTCTTTGCGTTCTATTGTTGATGTAAGACATAAACCATCTCAATAATGTTCCCTTTATGCCGTTAAATGCCAATTTTTCTAATAATTTTAAGTGGTCCACTTTATCAAAAGCTTTCATGAAATCTGTATGGACTGAGTGAACTTGTTCACCAGCGTCCATTTCTTCATATATAAAACCCGTGTAAACCGCCAGGTTGCTGACAGTTGAGCGGTCTCTGACAAAACTATGTTATTGTGGTACTATACACGGTTCTATTACTGGGTAAACTCGATTATGTACCAACTTTTCAAAGATCTTCACTAATGTTGATAGTGTAGATATGGGCCAATAGTGTTCAATGTTGTCCCTAGCCTGATCTTTATGGACAGGAGTAATGTTTGCTGTCTTCCATCTTGCAGGAAATGTACCACTAGTTAAACTTCTGTTGAAAATAAAATGAAATACACTTCAAAGATCGCCAGTCAATAGCACCGTTTGTTAACTGATAATTGCCTGCTAATGGGTGATGATAACATACCTTCAGATGACCAAGAGTCACTTATGTTCTTCTATCACATTAAAAATAGTAAAATGTCTCAAAATGAGTCAAAATTACAAAAATCACAAGTTTCAAATCTTACTGTAACAAACGTATTTACAAACACTATACGAAGTTTTATGTACATAAAAACTTGTTTTACAACACCAGTTATGCAACAGCGATAAAATTTAAATTTAGCTTCAATTTTCGCAAGCCTTGAGAAATCCAATCAATATGAAAATTCTTTCAATACTTCCGTGAGCACTGTTAAAATAATTAAAAAATAATAATATGTTACAAGTACTAACCAAGTCTTTATTATGACTGTGTTGGTGATTTGGAAGCAGATGTATCACAATCATAAAATTATATTTAGGATGCCTGTCATTATTCAAGATTAAACTCAAAGTTCGGAGCGGGATTGCGAATGCGTTCGTCACTTTGAGACAAATGTTAAGTCTCTTTAGATCACTAATTTCACTACGGCGACCTTCAAACCAAATCACAATAATGCTTTGCACATTAATGCTTCACGGCTTCTTATCACGAAGTATGGTAAAAACTTTTATAACATTTACATATGCCAGCCATAGTCATTAACAAATAAAGATTTTTCTATTTACTTAACTAAACATACCTACTTTTTGATGGTAGCCAAAACTATAAAATTCTGGCGTTTCTGAACGCATCCAAAATCAGTCAAGTAAATAAAAAAAAAAATTATATCTCGAAAGTGACCAGCTGCTGTAGGAAAAAGTCGTTTAAAACATGATACTTATTTTTAATAAATCTCTGTACTCTCCACTGAAATCAGAATAACTCTAATTCTTCCAGAAAAAGTTAGAAATCCGAGATGACAATGACAAAACACTTGATCATGGATTATATGAGTAGACGTTCAAGTATTACGGGCCTTAGTGTACTTATACCTATGTCGCACGGAAATGATAATAACACAGATTTGGTCAATTCCTTAAGTGATTTGATCAAATCACGGAGTATGTTTAAAGATAAACACGATTTTATCATTTCTCTAAACAAATCTAGCGATTTGATCAAATGCCAGGGTTGGTTCAGTGAACTAGAAGAACTTAGGATGTAAAAGCGAGCGAAGCATGCATCAGACTTGAGTCATATAGACCCAGCCCCGACCAGACAGGTTAGATGGATTTTTTTTAATAATATAGGCCCGGCGAAGCGGGGCTTCTACTTGGCCTTTAGAGAAACTTTTATCTGTTTTAAGGTTAGGTTACATTAATTTCATTTTCAAGAAACTGGTGCGTTACCTTTTTATGGGAGTGGGGGAGTGAGCCAGGGGACAGAGGACATCTTCCTCCCTCCCACTTTCCCTTTCATCCCCCCTCCACCTGCGACACGAAACTAAATTCTTACCAAATTATGTCTAACTCATACCAAATAAACCTTATAAATACTAAAGAAAATATTTTTTGTCATTTCACGGGTTCCGTGAAACTCTGCCATTTGGTCAAATCACTAGATTTCTTTCGATAAATTATGAAATCGTGTTGTTATTTTAACATCCTCCGAGATTTGATCAAATCACTATTTTTATCATATCCCTGCGACATATATATTATTGGATCATTAGCACCATAAGTACACGACAAAACACTTAACATGTCAAGGTAATGTTTCGTCTACGGGTATATATGTATTCCTGTGCTACCAGCAGGTTGAGAGTCAAATAAATTTGTTCAACTAGGCATAAACTGAACTTGAATCACCACTATAAATTCTATGGGACTATTTCTCCGCTGGATGTTATCTTAGCAGTAGGTTAACATTAATTATTCATCAGTACTCATTCATCATTAAGCGGTTATAATTAATCAGCTTCTGCACATGAAATTTTTAAAATGATGTTATCTTAACAATAGTTTAACATTAATTGTTCATTTCATCAGTCATTACCAAGAAGTAAGAATTAATAAACTTCTGCACTTCGAATTTTTAAGATTATGTAAACTTAACAATAGGTTAATATTAAATCTTAATCAGTCATCACTATACAGTAATAATTAATCAGCTTTAACAATTGGTTTTTTTAGATAGAGACGCAGACAACCCAATAAATTATTTTCTTTACATTTCAGCACGATTTACACAACAATATCTTCAACCTTCTGTAAATGCAATGACATTGAATCGATTCATTGATAGGCTAAGTAAAGAAAAAAAATGTTGTACCGCCTCGACGAGTTAATAAAATACGGAACGAATTCGTTCAAATGACGCGCGACGTTATGTTTTAATTTTGATAAATCGGTTCGGATCTTTTTCGGTTGTACGGACGGTAAAAACACTTAATTATGACATACCTAAAACACGAGTCAGGTTCGCACACCGGTACAAAATATATTATAGCACCTACGGACTTTATAATTACGGTAAAAAAAACTTTTTAATTCGCACGGCAGCCGTCCTGGTTTTTAGGGTTGCCAAATAGCAAAAAACGGAACCCTTATAGATTCGTTATGTCTGTCTGTCTGCCCGTGTAGGTATGTCACAGCCACTTTTTCCAAAGCCATAAGAACTGTTGAAAGTTGGTAAGTAGCTGTAATCTGTGAACCGCATTTTCACACAAAAATAGAAAAAAAAAACAATAAATTTTGGGGGTTATGTTAAGTTCCCCATACTTAGAACTGAATCTTAAAAAGTTTTTTTCATCAAACCCATACGTGTGGGTATTTGTGGATAAATATTCCATTGCGAGGAATTGTCAATAAAGTCGACGAGCGAGAATAGCGAATGTTTAGACGAAAAAAATATTTTATATTCCTTCAATAATCGTATCTTCGACACGAGAAAATCTCTCCATCTATTTAGCCCATTTGGGATTTAACACTGAGGTAACCTAGCGTCTTGAGACGGAAGATGTTTAGTATCTGTAGTCATTAGCTACGGCGTCCTTCAGTCCGAAATTACGGAAACATAAATAGTGCAGGCACATTACAAGTAATATAACAGTAGCGTAACTCAGCGGTCTCCTTTTAAATTTATACCTACGACTGGGCGGAGCGTTAGGGTTGGTACATGCAAAACGATTGACGACGCAGACGGTGCGGCGCTGCTTTGTCTTTTTTTTATGGGAAAGGAGGACAAACGGTGACCTGTTGTTAATTGATCACCGCCGCCCACATTCTCTTGCAACACTACAGAAATCACAGGAGCGTTGCCGGTTTTTTTGAAGATACCCATGTCGTATCGTGCCGGAAACACCGCGCAAGGAAGTTCATACCACAGCTTCGTAGTACGTGGAAGAAAGCTCCTTGAAAACCACACACAGATGGGCCAGGCCATCCACCACACATGCAACTCGGGCAGCGATCAGTCTCAGCGGCGCATCGCGTGTCACCAGGGGCGTAGCTACCGCCGCATAAATTATACGGGGCATAAGCAAAAAATAGTAAAAACTTGCTGCTTGCCGAAAAAAAGGCAAGGAGGGTGTGTATATTTAATTTGAATTTTTTGGAAAAAGTGACAGATAGATAATTATGATAAATAAATATTTTTTTTAATTTCATGCAAAATTTTTTTTCTTTTGTGAGAAATCTTTACCCTTCATAACGGCCCCCAAGCAAATTCTTATACGGGACCCCGCCAAGGCACGCTATTGAAAGCCACTCTCGTGGAATTCAATAGTTTTGTCTTGTCAAGATTGGTTTGCGGCTGAGTTAATCATGTGCATGTATGTGTGCCTCGATTCGGGTGCTCTAGTGTCAAGTTCTATTACTGTATTGTGACATTACTGCTTAACGGCAGTAAAGGCACCGCTGTGGTTTTCATTCAGCCGGCGCAGCATCCCATTCTGATTGTACCTGCGCAAACTCGCTTATTTGGCGTGTGGAGTTGCCATCCGTCGCATGTTTCTATCTATATCTACTTACCATACGTTATTACTTTATTTTTGTAATGCTGTTAATCAAGTTTGTTTCATTGCCATAGCACTCTCGTCACGAACGCCTTTCAATGCTGTTTCTAATCTGTTATGCTTTAATTAAAGTTTATAAACACAGTAGTATTTGTCGCGCACACTCAAGTATTTTTTGTATAGTGTTTTAAATGTATAATTTAAATTCAATTACATGCTAGTTGATTGAATATTCCTAGAATAAATTAGGTGCGTAGGATAATGCAAATAAAATGCAAATCTGAAATAGACACATTGCTAAACGTTGAATTAATGGGACCATATACTTACAATATATACTAGCGTATAGTAGTTCTGATAGCCCGAGTGTTCGTGATCATTAAGATTTTTCGTTCATGCGTTAGTTACTTTAATATTCAAAATACTAAGGGCTATCTTTCACCGGGACACTACATTGGCTCAACCAGTCGCATCACCGTGGTTTCCGTAAGGTACCAAACTAGACACCAGACAGACACAGACAGAGTCATGACGCTTCCGAACTCGACGCGCCACCAAATCGGTTGCGCAACCAAACCGACACCAGCAGGGCTAAGATGCGCACCACGAGTAAATTATCTTACGCATTTTCTCGTCTTATCTCGATATTGTCTTTAAGAGTGACAGCCCTACCCAAATTAGCATAAGGTGCAATTCCACCTCAGCACTTTAACTAGGACATAAAAGTGGGGTATATTTATTTGTTAGCATTAAAATAAGGCTTTATTGGTTAATTAAATAAATAAATCCTACTAATATTATAAATGTGAAAGTTTGTATGTCTGGATGTATGTTTGAACTTCTTTAACGCAAAATCTACTGAATAGATTTTGATGAAACTTTACAATAATATAGCTTACACACCAGAATAACAAATAGGCTATAATTTATAAAACTATAGTGTGAATTATATAAAATATAAAAGAATGTGAAAAAAGGGAAGAAAAGTGTGATTGTTACTAATGAATACAACTAGCGCCATCTCTTATCAACTAGCAAGCAAAAGATCAATTTATATGGCAAAACAACGTTTGCCGGATCAGCTAGTAAAGTAGATATTAATTGAAATTAGTTTTTTTTTTTTATAAAAATAAGGGACGAGAGGAGTAGGACGTTCAGCTGATGATAATTGATGCGCCCTGCCCATTACAATGCAGTGCCGCTCAGGATTCTTGAAAAACCCCAAAAATTCTGAGCGGCACTACAAACTGCGCTCGTCACCTTGAGTCATAAGATGTTAAGTCTCATTTGCCCAGTAATTTCACTAGCTACGGCGCCTTTCAGACCGAAACACAGTAATGCTTACACATTACTGCAAATGACAAATAGGCGTCGTTGTGGTACCCATAATCTAGCCGGCATCCTGTGCAAAGGAGCCTCCCACTGGTTAAAGTAGTTAGTACATTATTATTGTTATAATAGAGTTGCTATGTATTTTTTGAAATAAAAATATATTTATATTTTTAAATAAACCTTGGCTAAACATCTTAATTCGCGTGACGACGTTCAACGTGTTAATTTCGATTGTAATCGTGTTTTAATTAAACATCAATAAATACCTACGCACGCAACATATGCAGTGCAACACTTTATTATAATTTAGCATAACAGACAGACAGTATTGTGATCGGGGATATGTAAATATCTGATTATTCGTAAAATTAAAATTGAAGACTTTGTTTTTTCGAGATGATAATTAATATATAATACTAGATGATACCCGCGACTTCGTCCGCGTAAACACATGACTAAGCACGTAGCACTTATAAAAATCTTTATTTCTTATGACAAAACTTAAGACTTATCGTTCATAAAATTAAGTTTATATTTTACCTGCTGAGAAAGTTATAAAAATTCTAATTAATTATTCATTTTAAACTATTCTTTCTGATTTCTGAACGACTTCTTTATTTAATTCCAAGGATTTTCATATTTATTCACCTTTTAAACCTTCTCTGGACTTCCACAATTAATTTAAGACCAAAATTATCCAAATCGGTCCACCCGTTCTCGAACGGGTGGACTCGAGAGTTTTAGCGAGACTAACGAACAGCAACTCATTTTTATATATATAGATAGATAGATAGATAGATTATGAATGCTTACATCATACATTTTTTTCAGCGACTACTGGTTTAATTTAACAATATTAATACATTCTGATAATCATGAGTTGCATCATAACAATATTTTTAAAACAGTGTGTTTGCATACTAAGTTTACATAATATTTCTTTTATCAATCAATCACATAATCCGAGAAAAGTTGACCCGACGATAAAAAATGCTCGTTAAAATTATTTGCATTACTTACCTGTGTCATATGCACAGTTTTATAAACTGTTTTAAATGTTTTACTAATGTGTTTTCAATTTATTGAATTCGGGTTCGAATCCCGGTAGGTGCAAGAATTTATATGATGAATATGGATGTTTGTTTCCGAGTCATGGATGTTTATATGTATTTATGTATGTTTAAGTAAGTATATTTTATTAAATATATCATTGTCTTGTAACCCATAACCCAGGCTATATATGCTTAACTTGGGGCAAGATAATTTGTGTAAAAAAATTGTTTCAATATTATTATTTTTATTATTATATGTACGTTTAGATATTAGACACCGCGGCCGTTACGGTAAAGGAAAATTTTATGAGGAAACCTTCCCACTTCTAGGCGTCCAAGGGCTTTAACTTAGGGAACCCGTTTTCATGCAAAGAGACGCACAGTATACGACGAGTTGCGAAATACGAAAGTACCCGCAAATAGATTGGCATACAATATTGTTTCGTAAAATATTATTTTATGGATATATCTACGATAGACCAACAAGTGGCAGATTTGCTAAGCAAATAATTATTTCTTGATCTCACCGATTACTTAATTAAATTGTCTTCTAAGTACGTGCACAAAAATTGTAGGTTTGTACCGTTCTTTGTTCACCAAGAGTAAGTAACCATAAAAGGCGACATAGCATCAAGGTCTAAATAGATACTTTTTTTAAATATGACAAGTTTTTTTAAATATGAAATAATGGAGAGTAGCTATCTATTGATATTACAACTGGGCCAAAATTGCGCCATTTATGAAAAAAAACGACCATCCATGTCAAACGTGTTCTTCATTTATTTTTTGTTAGGTTTTTAGTTATTTTTTGGAAAGCAATACTGCCGAGTAACAATTAATACACTATGAACAGGATCTAAAAGAAAGAATACAAAAATACTCTAATTTTCAAAATATTAAAACGCATATAATTATAAAATCACCTTGTAAACAAACGTTGACCCGCAAAGGCAACAAAACGTTGTGTCAAATGAATTATAAAACTCTTTCATGTACTATAAAAACATCTAATGTAACAAGTCAGGGTTAATTAATTTCAAGCATTTTAATACTTCAAAAGTATTTAATATACGGAGTAATAAATAATAGAGAATCTGAATAGCTCTATGATCTCTGAGTTTTTTATTTGAAAGCTCTTAAATTTGCAAATTTTTAGTTAGAACTTTAATATTCTTTTTTTAAATCGTAGTTTATATGAAGGACTTTGCATGGATCAATAGAAATGCAATTTCCCAACCCGGGTGTATTGTAGTAATATAAACTGCCACGTGACTTGACCGGCTCGTTGACTGAGACAAATTTAAAACAGAATTTAAAAAAATACTTTTTAAGACTTGTTTGACCACTGATCAACATATTATGCTTAACAATTATTTGTAAAAATTATAAGTAATCTGTTTAGCTTAGTATCAATTCTAACGATTGTGAACAATTTTTTCTTTTGTTAATTGAACTCTGTTGGTGTAGACTAATTGAGCAATAGAACAAATCTCAGTGGTTTTATTGCTTTGAAACCTCCATGGAAAATTTGTTTTTTATTAATAAATAAATAAAAAATAAACAAAGTATATAGTATCATTCTATTTGTGACATTTATTTCCTGCAACACAGGAAGATTCTCGTCACCGTATTATACTTAAATTGTCGTAATATATCATCGTGCAGTTTTCTATCATAGTGTATCACGCAATTATTTGATATCATCTCCGATTGATTCAATACTCTAAGGTATCCGTTTGCGATATTATTCAATATTAATTGGCCAAAGATTGACGCTCTTGCGTGTATATATGCAATCATATTATCATAATTTTAATAATACTTCGCAGTACATAGAAATTGTTAATGACGTATATAAGTTAAATGACATGTAAATAAATGTTCCACGCGAATATGGAAAGTGAATTATTTACGTGCGTTTAGTGTCAAATGGTTAATTAATTTACATAACTTGCATGAAAATAATATTAAACTGTTAAAAAGAAAGTAAGATAATATTAAAGAAAATTAATTTCAATACTAAAGACTTATATAATATTATTTCATATTTATAACTAAAAAACCAAGCACATTCCCGCGATTATGTAAATTTAAAATTTCGTGGCAGAACCAGGAGTCCTAGTACCAAAATCGAAATACGAAGTTTAGGTTGACGGATCGTACATTTTCCTATTACGAAAGTGTTTCGAATCCGAAGATCGATACGAACTTCGCGATTAGATATTGTAGTCTTTTGTTTACCTAATTCCCAAATTCACTTGACATTTACTTTTTCGTTGTTTGAGATTAATAAGGTCGTAACTACAACATCACTTTTTATGGTTACATCTATGGTTACAAAACGAAATCCGTCCGCACTATTCGAATCCTTTGGTAATAGGATGTAATTTGAAGTTCGTCGTTCTTTCGTTTCGGACGATACTTCGGCTTTCGATTTTGGTAATAGACCTCCTGACGTTGTGTGCAGTGAGGGTATTTATCTATATCTATCTCTCTTTGTTCTTCTTATTTCAGAAAATATTGAATAAGAATTTGGATTTTATTCAAAGTCAAAGTCAAAAGTATTTTAGTAATAAGTTAGTATAAGTAATGCTATAGAAATGTGAGGTGTTTGTTTTATTTCAAACAGTTCAAAGGATACAAGAAAAGACATGTGAAACTAAGAAGTTTGGAATACCACCAAGACTAGATAGAAGTTCGTTTTACATAAGACCCTACCGGCCGTTCCCAATATTCAGTCTATCTCTTACTTTAGATAAAAATCGTAACTATCGTTGACTTTTCTGTCACAATAAACTTATCGACGGTAACTCACCTTATCCGTACACGCTGTCTGTCAATGGGACAACGTATAGCTTACCAGCGATAGAAGTCTGTATGGAAATTGCAATTCACGCGTCCCAATATAAGGCGAGAAGACTGACTTATCGGGTATATTGGGACAGCTTTAGATTATTGCCAGATAACTACTGTCAGTAAAAGGAAGTAATATATCTCTATATGTACGGCCTTAAAGCGACTCACAGCTAAGACATCTTTTTATCAAATCTCACACTTATATCTTACAAAAATAAATCAAACCCGCAAGATGGAACGTTGCCACTTTAACGTCTGCAGGCAGTATCCACTATGCATATATATCTTTTAGACAGATAGATAGGTTATTGAAAACGACCGTTAATGTATTAGTATGACGTCATTTTCACATCACTTAATAGCCATACGGCCTTACAAATAAACTTGGTATAATGTTATACCTGAGAATAAACCAAGAATATGCAAAATATTAACTATATCGCTGACAGCACTGTCAATACAATGATAATTCTGAAGTTCTCCGAATGTCAGGCAGCCTTGCAAATAAACGCGGGAAACCTTATACGTCCGAATAAACCAATCATAAGAAAAATGTCTATTTGTAAAACATTTTGAATATTCTGGGATTATCCTCGGGTATAACTTTATACCAACTTTATTTATAAGGCCGTAAAAGTTTAGGATAAAAGATAACTGTCGGAACTTTATAATGCGGAGAATATTTACGAAATCCGTTCGATTTTGGTATTCGCACTGGTATCGCATGACGGTCGTATTAGCATACGTGTAATATGCATGTAAGTGTCATAACCGTTGGGCCTACACTTCTTCAGACTACTTAAAGATTTCTCTTTATAATATTTATGTGAACCTCGTGTGGAATGGAGAGAAAAACAATACAATTAATACAAGTTGTAGCGGAATGCAATTATCATCCAAACATGTTTACAAGAATGTCTCAGTGAACGGAGGAAAGTGAGCTTTCCACTTTGAGAAACCATAATATTATGTTTTGCAGGAATCATAATAAAACATGTCTAGTGATACTTACATTATCTAAAATTACAACCTCATAACATTTGCATACGGTTTATTAAATAAAACATTATATTTTAGTAATCGCGAAGTTTCTCGTGCTTTACAGCCTGTCGGTCACGAGCGACTGAGGTTGAAAGAAGTGTAATAAACATGCTATCTTGGCTAAATGTACAGCTTCTAACATTTGTTTAATCGGCTTATTAAATAAATGTATATGTTACTGCTAAAGATTTAAAAAATGTTCAAACATACACATAAACTCTCCTCTAACCTCCCACCACGGCTGGTCACAGCGGGAGAGTCAGACCACAACCCTCCAAAGAATAATAGTTCAAGAGATAAAATTTCAATAAATATTTGTACCCTACGCCAGATCATTATCAACAACTGAAAAAAAATGTATCAAAAAAAGCAACTCAGTCAATGGAATAAAAAAAACACACTACAAAATAAAAGAAATCTCACTAAAAAGGATAAAGAAGAACTAAAAGAGTTAAAAGAAACAAAGAAAGAGATCAGAAAAATTAACGAAAATCTCACAGATTACACAAACTGGAGAAATGTAGAGAAAGCACAAGATCAGCTGAAAGGCATAGACTGGATGGCCACATAAAAATGGAATTCTTTGGAGGAGGGTTTTACTCTGAGGGGGTCCACATTATAAGGATATTAAATTGCATGAGTAGTAGGTTTATTATGGTTAATTTGTTATATAATTATTAAATACCAAACTAATTCATTGTATTTAATTGTTATATAATCGAATAAAGCTTTTTTACCGACTTCAAAAAAGGAGGAGGTTCTCAATTCATCGGTATGTTTATTTTTTATGTTTGCTACCTCAAAACTTACGACTGGGTGAACCGATTTTGATAATTCCCGTATGGTTCCATTGTTATTTGGTCCAGATCTGTCAATGGCATCCACGAGAAAACCATAAAAGTCTTTAATTACCTATACGTATGAGGACGACAAATTTACAAATAACTCAATATCGCGCCAACCGATTTCGATGATTATTTTTTGATTGAAAAGGATATACTTTAGAGATAGTTTGGTGAGAGTTTGGTTGGGTTTTGATTACGAGATCCATGACAAAGTAACGGAACTCTTCAATTCTTAGGAGCAAATTAACGATACTCGGCCGAATCTTTTTCATGCTAGAAGGATATTTAAGTCATCTAACATAACTTGGTTATGGTCAAGTAATTGTCGTAGTCGAAGATGATGATCAATGGAACTCCTTAACGACAATAAGGGTGCGATCTGTGGCAGAATTTCTAACTGTCTGTAATCAAATTGCAAAGTGCTTACGTTCATTGCTGCATTGAACAATTTAGTATATCTACATTTAGTAGATAGTATTTAGACAAATTGTAAGTGTACTTCAAATTCACTAAAAATTACAAAAAAACAACCGACTCCAAAAACACTATTCCAAAACAAAATAATATGCACTTAAAAGAAAAAGTATTAAAATAATAGTGTACTTTTTTATACAATCTCATTAATTAATCGAATTCTAGTTACGATTAATCGAATTCTATTTACGATTATTGTAATTTTTGGTGTCCTTCAAGGTTCAAACATAAACTTAAGTCGACTAAATTTAAGTGATTAAATATTCAAACACATAACAAAGTCCAATCACTTTTTTTTTAAATGCACACTATACGAACTGTTTAATAATTTATAAAGATTATAATAATAGCAGCGACGGGTGACCTCTTTAATTTCATTTCCAGATTGTAATCAGCTGTATTTACATAGTATTTAAATGCGCATTTTTTGTATTACTTACCTACTTATTTACCTGTCTGCTATTTGACGCTATTTGGAATGAAAGAAATGAAATACATAATACAATGTTTGGCAAGTCTGTTCAACAAAAAATCGTTGGTCCATTATTAAAAGAGCAAACAAAGGATTTTTTCTCTCTCTCAAAGCGTTTTCTTTCCCAAGAGGTGGTAGTGATTAACGGCCGTTTTCAATCACCTATCTATCCTTAGTTTAACTTACTAGAGGCTGACAAATCTATCATTTTACGCTTACTTACATTTCAATAATCTATCGACAGATAGCATTGGACTAAAACTATATAGGACTAAACTATGGATAGATAAGATCTTGTCATGTCACCATTATACATAATATAATGTCAAGAAGTCAATTTTGAAAAAAGAAATGTCTTATAAGCGATTTACTCGTGTCCACTTTTAGAGCAGCTGTTTCACTCCCTGCTTGGTGACCCTTATATTAAAACATTGTTTACTTGGTATTTATTGATTATTTATTTGATCATTTTTATCAGCATAGACCTTAGAGGGGAGTGGAAGAAATGCTCGATGCAGCATCACATACCTAGGTACAGTGATATTGCAATGAGACTCCAACTAACCACTGGTTGTGCGATCTATGCATGTTATCCTCCGCGACCCCCGCCAGTGAGACCCTGTTTATGACATCTGCGCGGTCAAGGACAACTCAAGAGTCGTGCCAGCGTTAAGCTATAAACACAGGATCGGATTTGGTACGGCCGAACAATCGGACGCAGTGTTGTAGAAGACCATATTCGATGGTATGCCACATTGTCCATCGCACAAACATATTATTATTACCGTCCGGACCGTACCGAGTACGACGCCGGACCATTTGTTGTGAGGCGCCCACCGGACCATCTGATGGTCTGAAATCTGTGTTCATTGCTATTAATGGCAAACTACACGAAGACGCGTTAAAGACTATTATTTACAATGTTCACAACATTCTTGTTTCATTTATTTTAATACTATTTTAACTTGAAAAAAAAACCGTTTCTTCTTGGCCTATCATTTAAAATGGTTGGTAGATCTTCATTTGAGTCAGCACTTCAATTGGGGCTCCAGTTAGTCCATCGATAGCTCACATATAAATACAATTTCACTGGCAGAGTATGGTAAGTAGGTGCATAGTGGTAGCATCTCACACAAGAAAACCTTTTACAGTTTACACGATTGAGTTATCTGAGCTTAATATGGTTAACTGGGGCTCATAGCTCTTTAAAGAATACTTAAAGTCATATCTGTTAGTTTTACAGCATTAGTAATGAGTATCAAGGAGATAACCCCATTTTAGTGCGTTCTCGTTGTGGACAGGTTTTTTAATATAGAGCTCATAAGACGTTTGGGTTAAAGACGTGCCAAAGTGGTTTTCAAACACAAAACAAAAGAAGGAAGACAAGACGTTGCGTTGTAGATGGGAAGAAGATATAAAAAGCAATCACATAGTTTAAGTTTAAATTACTTAAATTAATTTTTCGTGGTCCCCGCTTCATCGAACCGTTGCCCGAGCCCATGGCACCTATACAGCGTTCATTAGTAACTTTCAACGCGCTCTTGGACAGGAATGCTCAATGGGATCCACTCAATGATGGGTGGACTTCCCTAGTTTCTAAATACCAAGGTACGCGGAGAGCATTGAAATTGTATAATTCATTCAATTATTCTTTAATATTCCTTTTAGTGTTTCGTCTAATTGGTACAAGTGGCACTGCCGTGCTAATAGGACAATAAATAATAAATTGTTATTATAGGCTATCGTTATAATAATTTTACAAAATTCACAAGAATTCGTGAAGAAAGGGACTGAATGTAGTCAGTAATGCTAGCGGATGACTGTAAAGAAAAAAGAAAACTCTCCGTGATGTGATCCGTGAATACATTTTTGATAGCGTCGTGTTATTTAAACATAGAGTGGGAATTTTACAGGGGGTTTCGCGGTCAGGGTTTTTACTTTTTCTTGGCATTACTCTGGCTTCCAAATTACAATGGGGATTGAATGATTGTCTAATATACTCAGTTCTGCAGCATATGCGGTTAAAAGGATTAGAAAATTAACTGTCATAAATACGGCGCAACTAGTTAAGTACTTAGTTATTTTCATAGTATTATGTTCAATGTTATCCCTTTGGGGCAACGCTGCCGATATTAATACAATTAGAAGAGTGCTGCAGGAGAAGTCTATTTGCGCTATTTGTAACTTAGGTCCTAAAGAATCATTGAGAGCAAAATTTAAAGAAATAAACACCTTAACTGTTTGATCTCAATATATTAATGGAACGACTGCCAGGCTATTAAATAATAAGTTTTATTGTACGATATTACTTTGTAACCACATTTATTATTAAGAAAAAAAAAGAAGCCCGGTGAGTTTCTTACGCCCGTCCTTCTCAGGTCTGAGGCATACTCTTTCGAATAGGTGATAGTTTTTTACTTTCAATGAGTGATATCATATCCTACTTTGAATAAAAATAAATTTGAATTGCAGTGCCACCTATTCAGGAACCAAGACCAAGCAATTTTACTGGGTTTCTCTGGTACGATTTAGAAGTTACATTAATTTATTGTGACATACAGATTCAAATGTGTCGTGGTCGCATATTCATATCCAAATACCATCTTAACATTCGGTGACAAAATGTTTAAAAACAAATGATTCTTCAAGTGAACGAACATTTTTTTTTTTAATTTAAGGGCTGACTCGATAACAGGGTCCGATCTAGTTAAGAACTCATCAATAACAAATAATTATCTATCGAGCAGTTTAAGAGGGGAATAATTAAATACAAAAATAAATATTAGACTATTATATACACTTAATAGTATACATCAAATGTAAAAAAGATCCTGTAGGTGGAGCCACAATCTGAGAGTTACGAAGATTTACGAACCATACGTCACACGAACGGTTGGCTCAGTTGGAAGAGCACTAGGACGGAAGCCGAAGAAGAGGTGGCGGGTTCAAGTCCCGCATCGTTCATAAATTTTGTTAACAAATTTAATATAATATACATATCTGTTTTCCATAAGGTGTAAGAACAGACAATGCAATATATCCCTGTGGCTCTACATAATCCGATCAGTCGCTACATGGAAGCTGCTGCACTCTTATAAATCATGAAAACTACTAAAGAATCGATTCTTTAACAAAACCAATTACATTAGATTTAAACCTTAATAGCTGGACTGGAAGTGGATTGTCATCTTAGAAGAATATGACAGCTGTTTAGAGCAATGTATATATATATAAGATACTTTAGATAAGTATATAATTTTTCACTCATCACGATATCTCTGGAACCATTAGAGCTAAAGACTTGAAATTTGGTAGAAATATTCCTTTTGCCGAGTACAGATCGGCTAAGAATTCGGATTTTACGAAATTCCACCCCGATTTTTTTTTTATTATGAACAAAACAACGTCTGTCGGGTCAGCTAGTGTATAAATAAATGATTAAATAAAAATAAAATACTTTCAATTTGGCATTGCATTCTGTAAGTCATGGTCTACCGCCTCTAGTATTACCAATCTTAATTTAAATTTCTTTTGTTCACTCTCGATCATTAGTCTAACGTGCCATATACATAATTAGATTTAACATTTTTATTGTGTCCGTATCGAAAGAAGCCAACAACCTATTTTATAACATTCGTCAAATGTACCAATACAGTTCATTAGAATGGTCAACGACTGAATTTTTAGTAAAATCATGCTTATTACTAATATACAAAACGAACCACCAACAGAATTAAACATAAAAATTTTTGATTATTGAAATCTTAAGTACCTTAAGTTTATATATAATTTCATAAATAGGCTACAATTTAGACAGACAAGTCACGCGACAGAACTTAAGGATTAATTTAGGAGAATTAAAGGATGTAAAAATGACCATAAAAAAAAACATTAATGGTGAGAAAACACACAACATTTACAAATATTCTAAAAAGTTAGTGCTTGTCATCTCCTACTTGAGAGTCAAGTGATTTTACAAGTTTTATTTAAAACTTTAAAGTTTTTCAAATTATTACCGAACAAATCAATGGAAATATCCCAGTGAATTCCTTGTATAGTCTGCTTAGCCTAGGTATAAGGGAATGATGACCAAGATTTGTTCTCTAGATTCGGTGTACAAAAAGTGAAGTAGGATATTTTGTATAGGTACATATGGTACCCCGATTTGGTAAACAAAGATCCTGTAATACTAAGTTCACACTGTTATAATACCTGTTATACTAGATATATACGTAAAATGTTTTTGTTGTTAAATTGTTTTGCGACAATTTCGTATGTTTCTTCAGCAAAACTAATGCACATGTGAACTAGACCTAAAGACGAATGCGAACGGCAACTCAGAATTTGCTCTTACACGGGGTCATAGTGAAGGTCTCAACATCTTACCAGATTATAACTGCAATAAATATATTGTTTAAATGTGTGTTATGTAATTTTAATACTATGTAAGGGCTGTATTACGCCGGGACACCACGGTTGCGCGACTAGTTGCGCCACCGTAAGTTACCAAACCACCAGAGTCATAATGCCGCGTCCGAGCTGAACGAACACCAGGTGAGTAACTCCCTATACAGTTGTATGTACACATATTGTTGGTGGCGGCGACTGGTAGCGCCACCATGGTGTCGCGGTGAAATATAGCCCTAAGTGTCAATAAAAAATAAAGTTTCTAAGGCGTTTCACATATGCTGTATGTATTTGTAGATATTTCAATAGTCATTTCATTAATATGAAATTGGTTTGTGGTCTATAGTTCTCACACGTAAAGGACATAAATCATACAACAAATTACGAATAAACTTATGAATGCATATGAAATGAAAACCATAGAAACAATGTTTCAACACACAATATCGAGGTAAATTATCATTATTTATTTCCACGTGCGATGCAAAAATCTATAGTGATTGATAAAAATGTTTACCCTTGGAAGCCAAAGCTATCGGAATCCAGAATGATATTTTTTAATTTAAATACTATTTAATTCAACGACGACGGTACCAATTTATATTTTAACAATAAAAATTATTATTCATTTGATTCCTTCGTGGCTAGCTTTACTTATTTTGCAGGGCAACTTTTAAATGTCGTTACTTTTCGTTAAAATCTTATATCTATTATATATAATATCCGGACGACCGAGCCTTGCTCGGATTTTTAAAAATGTACAAAACTTGAACAAAAAAAAACTAATAGGACATCTGGATTCGAACCGGGGTCTTCTGCTTTCCGGATCACCGAATGTCCCATCTGAGCTATAATAGCCTTGTATATAGTGGCGAAATTTACCTTTGTATTCTAATGTTATTGTAGCTGTTTCTCATTCAAACATGGATAAATATAAAAAAATTTTTAAATTGAAACCTAGCTAGATCGATTTATCACCCCCAAAATCCCCTGCATACTTAATTTTATGAAAATCGTTGGAGCCGTTTCCGTTGTACATTCTTAAAAATCCGAGCAAGGCTCGGTCGTCCGGTCATTAATAAAAACAATATTGATCATAGAAAATATTCCCGGCAAAATAAATTATATGAAGCCTCAATAATCCCTGTCTGTCAGCTGTTTCACTTTAAATTTTAAAACAAATTCCTTCAGATATTATAAATATTTAATAGGTTTCCTGAGCCACACAGATGAAAGGCCACGATTTTATGTCAACGCCAAATAAATATATAAGTAATTTAATTTTTTATTTAAATAACAGTACTTTATAAAAAAAAGAGACACATTTTTTAAGAACCTACCACACAGACCTATATTCCGCCGTACTATGTCCTGTTTTAATTGAACTCCCTACACGGGCATAATTACCTCCAACACAGTACCCGTTAGGTTGGACAGCTTTAAAGTAATTTCCAAGTACCCGCACGTCCTACATTATTATGTTTCGCCTTTATCAGTTTTACACAGAAAACCGTAATGGCTTTTTTATACAAATTAATGTTATTATGGTAATAGTATAAATTGCCAGACAAAATAACCAGAATGATTTTCATATCAGTTCTTATACAGTCTGCAAGCCTGCTTCGCTACCACGTGCGTTTTTTAGTTTAAATCACTTACTTTCTGCTTTTACATTTACTTTTTTTGAACCAATAAAGTTGCTACAGTTTAAGCCATGGAAATATCTATTTAATTATCTTATCACATTAACGAATTAAAATAAAAAATATATAAATATATTAAAAAAATTGTCCCAATCATCCAAAACTACACAATTCATTGTAAATACTACTCTCTAATTAAAATTCAAATCTTAATTATAATTAAATCAAAATACAAGAAGGGCATCAACCACGTCAAAACTGACTTTCAGATTACATTTCAATTGAATTATATTTAAATTTAATTATTGAACAAACAGAGTGTAATGGATTGTATAGTACTACCTGATGATGATGGTTGGATGAGGTCTCAAAGTACTTTATGAAATAATCACATCAAAACAGGGTTATTACATTTTTTCACCTATAACCCTACTTCGAAAAAGTTAGTAGTTAATTTTAAGAGAAGAAATGGCAACAAACTGATTGCCACTCTTAAAAATCAATATTTACTTCATCGTTTTATATTAATTACAATATATGTGAAGCGATAACAAAAAACGCCTTGACTTACACGAGTAAGTTAAAAAAATAGAACTTAATATCAAAAAAGAAGTATTAGTAATACATTCTAGATAGAAGACGCATCAATCCACATATTATACTGTACTAAAATAAAGCAATTCCTATACCAACCAACCAGTATAATACAAAGTCTAAATAATATTTAATCGTACCATAATATTATCTTTATCTAAACATCTGCATCGTCTACAAGGAAAAAGACTCAATTAAAATCAACTATGATTGTTTAAAACAGGTAAAATCTATAAATTTGCAGGATTCCTCCGAAACTAGTACCTCGACATACATAGATGCATATAGTTATCGCGTTTTTATTCAGACGCCATTCATTTTTAGGACATCTCCGAAATTGCCAATTAACGAAATAATGGTACGTTTCGTTAGAACTAGTTATTGAGAGCAATAGATAATATAACATCGAAGCGATTAGTAGGATGATTGCTTTGTGTCGTTTACTTTTGATGATTCGTCATTTTCTCACTCTCATTGTAAAAGTGCTGGGAAACGTTAAATAGTGATAGTTATTGTAAGAAACAATGATTTAAAGCATTTTCTTTCTAGTGTAGTTATCTGTTATTTTATACAAGTTAGATGCCGGGATGTGTATACTTTTTATTAATACGCGTAGTTTTCGAAAGAGTTGCTTGACCTGATTTCTGCCGCCCGATTCCATCATCGCACCACACACCACTAGCTTGAATATCATCCTCAGCAATGTCCTGTAAACACCGCGGAAAACAGACAGTAACACACTGCATTTGGACCTATATAGAAAGTTCCTTGAACTGCAGTTTGAAGAATACTAGAGTCGCGGAATGTACAAGAGGTGATTCGGATAGTCCTAGCAGTATTATAACTCAGGACATCCGTTTGACACAATTTTCCGAGACCCTGTATTTAAGCTTTAAACACTCTGCGCCAGTTAGCTGCAGAGATTTAACTTATCTTTACTTGCTTATAATTTATGTAGGTATATTAAAATGTGTATCAGTTTTATTTTTTATTTTATAATATTTAGTAAATAACTTTACTTCTTGTGTATCTTTTAAATTTTTGTAAAAAACTTATTCGTTAAAACATGTATTTGCCTTTTGCCTAAGTTGTGATATTAACTTCATAACCTGCTTTTTCATTGTAGTATTTATTCTAGTTATGTATCACGTATCACTATCATAAGACGTATTTATGTTAATCATGATCTATATAAATAACGTTATTTTGTAAAAAAAAGTTTAATACATGTATGTTGTTTGGAAACCAATAAATAAATAATCAGGGAGTAATGGATATAGAGCTAGGAGAGTTCAGATCAAAATTTTTAAGCTCTAATAGATATTAAAAAAAAATAGAACACATGCAAGTAATGTCTCGCTGTACTTCCTTATACTGTTGTTTCCAAACTTTTCCAAGAGTTCTCATAGCATTTGGAGCGTCCGATATCCGCATAACACAATAGAGTTGTGTTCAAAACAAATATTTTCACCGGCTCTACTAAACAGTTCTAGCAACAATTTCCCTGTGTTGTCGATACCTTGTAGTAGATCAAACAATGACTTTTCTCAAAACAAATAAGTAAGTTATGAAATAAGTACTAAGTGCATATACGATTTCCAAATAAAATCGTCCCTATTGGCATAGGACCAGTGGGAGGCTCCTTTGCACAGGATGCCTGCTAGATTATGGGTACTACAGCGGCGCCTATTTCTGCCGTGAAGCAGTAATGTGTAAACATTATTGCATTTCGGTCTGAAGGGCGCCGTAGCTAGTGAAATTACTGGACAAATAAGACTTGACATCTTATTTGTCAAGGTGACGAGCGTAGCTGTAGTGCCGCTCAGTATTTTTGGGTTTCTCAATAATCCTGAGCGGCACTGCATTGTAATGGGCAGGGCGTATCAATTACCATCAGCTGAACGTCCTGATCGTCTCGTCCCTTATTTTCATAAAAAATTCAATATTTTTCCAAGTAACTAGATGCGTATAGATATCATATCTGAAATGTTAAGATTTAATATATGCAACACGAATGATCAAGATTTCAAGGAGCTCTACGTAGTACGCGGTTGAACAGATAATATACATAATATTATATTATTGACACAATTTTACACCAATTATCTTGCTCCAAACTAGTCATAGTAAGGCTGTGCTATTGGTTGCAAGACAACGATATATTTAATACTAAAATATACTTAAATACTAATAAACATCCATGAGTCGGAAACAAACATAATTCCTGACTACCCGATTCGAACCCGGGACCTCTAGCTCAGGGGGCAGGGTCACTAACCACTGAGTTATATGGGTCGTCAAAGTGATATTGGGCAACAAAAAAAGGGCAAAAATGCTTATCAGCTCTAATTGTGGGCAGATTCATAACGTGATTATCACTATGGGAGATAGCAGCTTTGAGGAACAATTTCGTTTACAAACTTCGACCCTCGTGAAGCACATTCGAAGAAGAAAAACTGTCATTCTGGAATACCAGAGAAAAGAATTTGTTAGTCATTGGTGATCCCCAAGTTTATAATACTTCCCATAACTGAGGAGCAGGAAAGTAATGGTAATTTTCCTGTACCATAATTAATTAGATTTGGTGACGCAGTCTATCCGTTATTTGTGGTAGTTTATAAACACTGTATCACTAAATACAGTGTATATAAAGATTAGATTACTAATACGATTCAGTTAAACAATTTGTTATCTTAACAGCAATATCATTCGAATGCAAGATGATTTACGTTATATTTTGTTTCCACAAGATTTCAATAAGTTGAAAAAGAACTACGTTTAAAAAAACCGACATCAAAAACTAAAAATTATTAAATAACTTAATAAAGATGTAATTTAATACACCTCTTATACAAACCTAATACTAATAAATCACTATTTATTGTATGTGCTACCTATTGATAGGTTTTAAATCGATGCCAGACCCTAAACCAAATATAACTTTATATTTTAAACAGCTTACTTACTGTAATTATCAACGACGTTTGCCCACTTGGGTTTGTTTTGTTCTAGACGAAGCTATCCCGCTCAAAGTCACGCGTGGCGGGTGTAGGTACCAACTATAACATTTGGCTTGGCACCGACTTCAAACCTATCAATAGGTGGTACATACAAATTATAGTAAACTTACAACAAAAATACTTTTCAACTCGAATCATGTGTAAATGAAACAATATAAATCAGGTTTTTATTAAATTTTTATTGCTGATATGATATCAAATTATTTAATTGAAGCGTATTAGAAATCTAATCACTATATACCAAGTTGCAATTAAATTTGCATACTGCAGTGCGTTTTAAATGATTTACTACCAGCTCTAGTGTAGGTAGCTACTCATCATCTATCAGTCAATGAGACTCGCGTTACACATACATTATTCGTATTACTATTCCATTATTCTTTTTTTTTTAATTACGCTTAAGGGCGTTTTCACCACGGAGCAAAACTTATTTGATTATTAGTTTTTAACCGACTTCAAAAAAGGATGCGGTTCTCAATTCGTTGGTATGTATTCTTTTTTATTTGAAAGCCGGTGCTTCCCGTGTGGTCCCATTGCAGTATAATATTGTTATTTTTGGAGTCGGTGTCAGTCAAGGTAGGTTTGTAACTGCATGCATAGGTGAGATGTGCTTGAGTTGCACGCGCTACGTGAGGCGGCGAGAATCGAGAGCGGGTCCGCGGCGGAAGGTCACCGATTCCAAAAATAACAAAAATCGTAACTAGAATTAGGTTAGTTAATTAGATTGTATAAAAGTCACAATAATTTTTATACTTTTTAGTGCATATTATATCTATTGTTTTGGAATATTGTTATTGAAATCGGTTGTTTTTTTGTTAATTTTTTTTTTATTGAAAAAGTGATCCATGATTTGGTTTCTGGAATTACACTAGTGCCGACTTGTAGTTTATACTTTTTGAAATGGCTAATTTGGAGAGAGTTCTATCTAGTATAAAAAACATTGATAGGCTGGGATTTAAGGCTGAAAATGGATATCAATTTTCGGCGTATGCCAAAACTTTACGTTTGTATCCCCATATACCTAACCAAAATCATTTGGAACTCTATGATGAAAACGAATTTGAAAGGAGATACCGTTTTATGAAAGAAATGTTTTAAATTTGATCCTGACATGAATTAACTCAATGATTTCTCATGTAATTCAAGTACTACTCGCATCACCGATGGTCACAGTTGTGATGACGCAAGAGATTGTTGATCTCTTTTTTATTCGGCTTATAGTCTGAGTTTTTCCTAAGTCGTCGTTAAGGCTTAAGCTTAGCTCGCACTCAAAGCGATGTTTATTAATTCCGACTTCGACTTAACTATATATTCTATAGATCTCTTAGACTTTGCTCAGACTTTAATAACGTAAAAATTTGCTGAGTGTCAGCTTAACATAATCTTTTATTTCGTTTTTATAGTCATTAACTAGCTGACCCGGCAAACGTTGTTTTGCCATATTAATTATATTGATCTTTTGCTTGCTAGTTGATAAGAGATGGCGCTAGTTGTATTCATTAGTAACAATCACACTTCTTTAATATTATGTATAATTCACACTATAGTTTTATAAATTATAGCCTATTTGTTATTCTGGTGTGTAAGCTGTATTATTGTAAAGTGTCATCAAAATCTATTCAGTAGATTTTGCGTTAAAGAAGTTCAAACATACATCCAGACATACAAACTTTCACATTTATAATATTAGTAGGATTGACAGCTAACATTATGCTTAGCTTGAGCTAATACACCCCAATGCAAAAGTCAAGTTTGCGTTTTATTACATTCAGCTAAGTTTTACGTTTGTAAAATCTGAGCAAAGTCTAAGTACATTCTATACATCTCAATCGTAGTTAATATGAGAACCCTAAAATACCTCCCACGACCTTAGAATAAGAAGAGTAGTTTGTCCAAGTGTATCGTCCCCATTCTGTTATCAATCATTCAAGCCATACATGTTTCAAAAATTATCTATATTATCTATTATTACATGTTCAAATAATAGAATATACTCGATACCATATCCTCGCACTTGAGCGTGTTTTGCCCGACACTGAAATTTCGACATTATCTTAAAGTTTAAGGCGCCTGGTATCGTGAAATGATCATCTTTGAGAGCCTTATGATCTGCAATGAGTTAGGAGATTTATTATTATTATCTCCAACCCGAAAACCTTCTAAAACGTTAAATACAATGTAATAAAAATTATTAAAATGAAGTTGTCTTCAACTTCAAATTTGCTACTGCTTCTAGACTACTGGTGACATTCTTATCGCTCTAACAAGAGAAAATACTTATTTTATTTCTCTAAAAAAAGCGAACGTTTTTAGAGTTAAAAAAACTATATAACTTTGACATAAGGTACTTTATACTGCATTCACTACAAACGGAACTCTGCGGGTCTGTATGCGAGCGACGCGAGGCAGTGTACCGCTGGCTGACTCTCACACGAATTATATTTGTTTGTGATTGGTTTGCATGCGTGAATGGAGATAGTTAGCTCCGCCCAAACGCTGAAGGTCGTTGGCGTGATCCTGTGCCTTAAGCTAACTAAATAATTATCGCACAATGAATTCTTTTGAATTTTGAATACGCTGTTTGTTTAAAGATGCTTTGTGATGTAGTGATTATACTTTTTTCTTATCTTATCATCAGTAATCATAGGGTGTAAACGTTAAGTGTGACCGGGCCATTATTCCGTAACTATTACAGATATCAAAAAACTTTCAACTGATATTGAAAGTACGTTACCTTATTAGTAAAATGACATCAATAGCTTTCAAAAGATCAAACGAGAAGTATCCAAAATGATGATATTAAACACTCCCATACATTTAGTATGTACAATAGTAGAAAGGTCATTGTATAGCACAACAAGGACATCACTTCGAACATCTGCTTTGAATACACAATTTTGTATTTACTAAGAAGCAATAGATAATTGAGGACAGTTTAAATCGTAGTATAGAATTTTAAGAAATATATTAAGAATCGATGTCGTATGGCATATTAATGTACAATGGTTAAAAATACAAAATGTCGTAAATATTTTAACCTGTCACTTGTTAAAACACGGAATCATAGATTTGATATACACACATATTAATACTGTTATATTATATTATTAAATATTTACTTTCACAGTATTTAAGATTACGAAGACGCTGTGATAAGAGTCGTGGTTACGCATAACTGGCTGCGTCTCGCGGTTTCAACCGCCAATACTTGAAAGAATTACATAATATATATGTACGTAATTTATAAATTTTTTAGAGCTTTGTATTAGGTATGCTACTATAACCTCACGACCGCGCACGCAGATAAAACAGTTCGGGACTGCTATCTCCCGACTTACTTGACAAATATCTACATTTAATACTAACTTAATGGTGAAGCCTAAAGCTGAATAGCCTATAGGCTATTTATGCAATTTTTAATTAATCTGGTTATAAATGAAACATAAACAACAGATACTTCAAATCCGTCTGTTATGGGCCTGCCACACACTCGAAGAGTTGCATGGGAATTGAGAGGAATGGAGGCAGAGACGTAGTATGACAACATTACTCGTGATGCCGGACATCGCTCCTCATCGTTCCCACTAAAATAGGGAATATTTTGTTGGTATTTCGAGAGCGAGTCAAAGAAACAAGTGCAAAACGTCGCGAGTGGAGCAGTGTGTGGGCAGAGTCGGCGACCGGCGGCCCCATAAGATCCAGAGATAGGGGTACATATAATTAATTTACATAATTCTACACAATTAATTAACTAATTTACACAATTTGCATCCCCTTTTGGGATTGAATAAGAGGAACTATTATCTTCTAATATATAAAATCATGTCATGGTGTTAAACATTGAACTCCTCCGAAACGGCTTGACCGATTCTCATGAAATTTTGAGTGCATATTGGGTAGGTCTGAGAATCGGACAACGTCTATTTTTCATCCCCTTAATTGTTAAGGGTGGTCCACACGATTTTTTTTTTAATTTTTTTGACATTTTTTTAAATTTGTTTGATTATGAGTCAGCATTAAAAAATACATACAACTTCAAATTTTCACCCATCTACGATCAACAGTTACTTTTGTATCGCGATTTTAATATCGGCAATACAACGTTTGCTGCCATTAGGCCGAGCTTCTTGTCTCGTTAGAGTGACGTTTATCTTTTCCATGGGCCATTCTTAAATTTCAAATTTATTCAAATTGTTTTGGAACAAATTATTAAAAACTTAAAAATCTTTATTGCTTATTATAATAAATAATTACTAATGATAATTTGCTATTGTAATACACAAATGCTATAAGTACATAAAATAAAAAAATTAAAACTCATCGCTTGATTTAGTTATCACCTATTCAACATTTTATGACTATATTTACTTTTTAAATAGGTCGATTTTATATAAGGTATTTTCGCATATTACTATTGTCAGTAACAGGCGTTACCAAAGTCATGGAGTCATAAGATATCCCAATTAATAATTACATTTATATAACTACTGCTATTTATTATAATGTAAGTTATGTATGTATATAATTATAACTACAATAGCACTTAATATTCATACCTTTTGCTAAATTAACTTTAATATGATTCGTGTGGGTTAAATTAACTGCTGTTATATAAATGTGATTATTAATTGGGATATCTTATGACTCCGTGACGTTAGCGCTTGCTGACACTATATTATGTATAATCATGTACTTATTAAAATATTTTTGGCTACACCCATCTGGTATTAATTACGAATTATCATTTTACCAGTGGGAGGCTCCTTTGCACAGAATGCCGGCTAGATTATGGGTACCACAACGGCGCCTATTTTGCCGTGAAGCAGTAATGTGTAAGCATTACTGTGTTTCGGTCTGAAGGGCGCCGTAGCTAGTGAAATTACTGGGCAAATGAGACTTAACATCTTGTCTCAAGGTGACGAGCGCAGTTGTAGTGCCGCTCAGAATTTTTGGGGGGTTTCAAGAATCCTGAGCGGCACTGCATTGTAATGGGCAGGGCGTGTCAATTACCATCAGCTGAACGTCCTGCTCGTCTTGTCCCTTATTTTCATAAAAAAAAAAAAATGATAAAACTAGATATATTTTAAATTTTTATTACAAAAGAGGAATAAATGCAGCAAAAATATTACTTAAACAAAATATTTGAAGATATTTTCCTTTCACTCGCTACTTATGTGACGCATTGACACTTAAATTAATTTATAATTTATACACACCCGCTCTTGCTTAGCTTATCAATATTTATCATTAAATACATCCTTTTTGGAGTATCATCAATAGTTTTAGTAGTACAAGAAGAAGTTCTATACGTAATTTATAATTTTTGATCCCTTAGGTTAACACATTAATGCAATTATGTATTGCTGATAATAGAAGTATGTATTCAAATTTTGAGAATCGTTTGTTATTTTTTCACCGGTGAATATTTTACATTAACTTCGAGCTATTCGGCGATTAAACATAACGAGAAACGAGCCGAAAAACACACATAATGAGTGGAATGCGGAAATTCACATGCACCACACTGATGTCTTTAATTCCATAACCACGCGGTTTGCAAGAACTTCTTTCGGCTTAAATTTTCCCGAATCGATACGACTAAGGGACCCTCAAGCATCATGAAACCTCTGGTATTGTGGGTGTACATGGATGGCCATCTTTCACTGTCCATCAAGTTACACGTGCCCCTTCTAATATAAAAAAAAAAACTTGAAACGTAAACATACCCGAGGTGTATTGTACCCTAAATATAGTAACGCATATATTTAATGAAGGAAAATTGTTCAATTATCTATGAATAATAAAATAAAAGGGCAAAAAACTCCAGTCCTTGAACTTGGACAGTAAAAATATTTGTCATAGTTCTTCTATAAAGAACTATTCTTGGGTCCACTTTGAAATTTGTATCGTGCTGACCTTTTAAACCTACCTGCAAGTCTTCGAATTCGTCCAAACAGAAACAAACTGTTGCATACTTCATTTAAGTCAGCAAAGTGTGTTTTTTTATTTAGTTTAAATTCGTTCATTCTATAAACATATTTGATTGGATAATATTTTATGTTTTAGCATCATAATGTAGTACCAATACGAAATATCGGGTCGCATTAGTTACTGCTATCAGGTTAGGAGTATTAGTTTTTACCTTCAGAACACATCATCAGATCATATAGAATGTTAGTGCTTTCAAATTAATGTAATATAAAAATCTGGCTTCGTCTCTAAGTAAATAATACTTGATTAAAAATATTAAATACATAGATAAAAATGAACGTAAAATCATTCTCAAAACAAGGTTTAAACGTCCAATAACAAGTTTTAAATTAAACAAAAGTAAATACATACCCAGATAATCTAGTATACGAAATCACTACATAAAGTACACACTTCACAATTTTCGATTTGATTCAAATTTCGAACCGAGAAAAAAATGGCGGGAATTCTCTTTTCGAAGCGTGTGTGTGTCAACGTTGACCGCACGCGACTGTATGACGCTATAAGTAAACCGGCTCTGCTTATGACCAATAAACGCTCGCAAAAACTGTCAAGATCAGTGGCTCAGTTCACCTCAGGTGTACGCTGCATAGTATCAGTTACCGTTTATTTCATATCAGAGATAAACATATCTTTACCTCTTTAGCCACAACAGTGCGGTCTAGAGGCATTGAACTAATTAGCGCAGCTTAGGCAGCACGCTGCCAAGGGAACTATGCTGTTATTATGTCTGTAGGTAGATCGATTTGTTTGGTTGGCTTTATAACAATATTCAATTCACTTAGTAGCCTTTGGTTTACGGGTACATTTATTTTCTTACAATTGAAATCTTTAGAATAACTTTTAACGTCAATCAAAACACTACCACTGCCAAGCAACATAATGCGCTCTGAAATTCTCTTTCTATAGCGCGCTCTTAGTATTCTTTTTTGCGTGATCATATTTTGAAAAAACCATTTATATAAATACAGCACTTAAGCTTTTCTTTCTAAGGATTTTGATGGTAAGCGGTTACGTTCACCCATTCTCACTTGTTATACAGGAGGAATCACAGGAATTCCATGCAGGAATACCGAAGGACTTGCGTCTTAATTTGCCTTTGGGGTGAGAATATGCTCACAGTTCCGCATTCCAAAAGGATTCTTAATACGTTCCTAACTACCCCTGAGCTGGGATTAGGTATTTAAAGTCCCCAAGTCGTATTAAGGTCAGAAATACTGGCTGATGCAACAAGCGGCCTTGAACTGAAATATATGAAATATATTCAGTTGACTCATAGCAATAAACACTAGCAACTCGCCTCGGCTTCACACGGACATTAGAACATCAGTTTCGCAGGTACTTAACTAACTTCGCATGATACACTTTAAACAAATCCCTCGTTCATTTGAAATATTTATATACCTATATTACTCTTTTCAATGACGAAGAATAAACTAATGGTGACGTCAAGCACTAGAATATAAACAACAACCATGAAATGATGACATGACATAAATTTGCAAGTCATTTTCATGAGTATTGCATAATATTGTGAAAAATTTAAATAACATTGACAGTTAATTAAAGGTCTCTTTGAAGTGTCGCACACATTTTAACACAAAATTAGATCATAGTCCGCAATAAAAGAACTAAATATATTGTATATATCAATTTTGAGAAAACAAATGCCTATATACGGCAGCATGACGATACACTACAGGTTTGCTGGACTGTTGACTTCCAAATATTATTATTTTATCTAATTTTAGACCTTTGACAAACAGATAATATTATAATCAATGGATTCCGTCCGTAAAATACAATCCAATCCATTAAAGTTCTGGTTTTACAGTCAAAATGTTCTCTTTCAAAAACAAGTGTATGCGGTGGGATAATTTTTGGAATTGCAGATTGTCTCTTACACATAAATTTATATTTTTTTATATTATAGAAACATAGAACGGTGCCTTACCTACCTTATATTATCTCGTAGACGCATTTCCAAGGTCAGCTAATCTCCCTAATGTCGTCCTAGTTTTTCGAAATGAACCATACCGTGGCATCGCTCCGAAGGAAGAACTGTGAAACAAAGCATAAATAAGATAACTTGACAAAGACATAACGTTGACTTAACTCAATCTGATGAAGAAAGAAGAAGTACCGATGCTACCTGTAATACCAGAAGAATGAACAGTTCGTTACTGGTCTTTAACGGTAAGGCTCATTTTAAACCTACCCACATCTCATTGCATAGAAGAAAATAATAATGCGCCTAGAACTTGAGCACGATTTTTATGTTTGTAAATTATGATTTAGAAATACTATGGTATTTCTCGGTATTATTGGCAGGATTCACGTCAAACAGATCTTTGAAGCCACCATCGAGACAGAAAAGTGATGACACTTATTAATTCACTTGAAATGAAATGAAATTAATTTATTTGTATTTATCGTAGTAACACAGATCTTATTGGTAGATGCACAGCACAATTCGCCAATATATTATAATATTTACAGGCATATTCTTAAACTTTATAACAATATAAGTTCTGGATAAATCTAAATAGCTCAATTGAACTCTGAAACTCTGAACACTTTCTACAAAGCAATTCCACACACAGAAAGGAAGTTATTTGCGAGAAGTAGCCTGTTATCCCATTAGACCACAGATTATAAAATTTGAGTACGCAATTGGAAAATTGTCCAAGTAATTCCACTTCCAATCGAGAGTTTTGAGATAGATATTCGATTGTGTCATGAAAATTAATAACCATTAATAGCCCGCATGATATCTGATGTTTTCAAATAAAATTATATTTAAATACACTTAGAACCAGTCGCCACATATTTTGCCCTCAAACGGAGTATTTCAAAAATTGAGGAAAATAAAGCCGGTCAAGTACACAATAATATAGAGACCTAGAAATATGTAATTTCCCAAACAAAAATAATAAAAAAAAGCATACGTGATAACCGCTGTTCCACGGCAACTGTAAAGATCGTGGCGGAATATCTATATACATCTAGTAAGTGGGGTGTTAGGTTATTTTCGTTACGGAATTTCTGGATTCGGTCTCCACGCTCAAGGCCCGCGATAGAAGCTATGCAATAGCTTTAAAACTGTAAACCGTTGAACGATAGGCAGCCAAGCAACCACCAGACAAACAGGCTCGTGATTTTCTACGTAACGTATAAATACTTGAATGCCTCAGAACTGTGTTTAGGGTTTAGATGTAAATTGACATAGATACAAGTTATTTTGATAACGGTCCTTAGGTCACGTCTACTTTCTCTACACTCAAAATTCAAATTACAGCTCGACCACGTGAGATATATTGATTTTCTAAAACGAAAGGTGCATCTCAAACGTAGACGTCTGATAAACATGACCTGATTGACATTCCGCGTGCAATATAGCATACAAAGGAGGTATGTCTTTACAGTTTATACACCTCAATAGAAGTCGGAGAAGATTTGATACGATAAATACCTTTATTTATTTATGGTGTGTGTGGATGATGCTGCTACTGTACTCAATAACTTTTGTATTAATTTACATTTTGACTGACAATCTTTTTTGACTTACTCGAGTAAGACATTGACTATTTGACGTTTGAGTGTGTTTGTTGCATCATTTTACATATTATATTGTAATTGAAATAATTTGTAAATCGATGTAAATGTAAATCTTGATATAAAAGAGTGGCAATGAGTTTCTTGCTACTTCTTCTCATTAGCTCAACCCTTTACGAAGTAGCGGTAGATTCAAAAAGATAAATATTTTATTTTTTGACATTCATAAGTGTCATTTCCATGACCTACGTGAGTAAACTGATTTTGATTTGATTTGATTTGAAATGGCAGTTGGAAGTTAGTTTCAAGATTTTAAGAGTGCCAGGATTGTTTAGAGAATACTGCATTAGAATAAATTACCATTATCTATAATTAAATGTGGTGTTGTACCGCAACCTACGCGTCTGATAAAGAACTTATGAGGCTTAGATTGAGGATTGGTCTCCGCTGCAGTCCAACTAGATACCATAGGCGTAGTCGCAAAATGCGGCAACTAACACTACGCCCAAGTGGGCATACAATATCCAACCAGTCTCGAACAATGTATGACGTTGACGTGCCACATGTTGTTAAAATATGCTAATAATTGAACCTAAAATGCTGGGTTGCGTAGTAAACTTTGTAAAAAATAATACTACAATAAAAAAGAAAGACACTGGAATCGCATATCAACAGTAAGTATTTTGTATTATATTAATTTCAATGTAAAATAACACGAAGCGTATGTTACAAAATTTCGAAGATGCCATTGGGTGTCAAGATGCCACGCTGACAAGCATCTAATAGTTGTCGTAATAAAAATGCTATAGTGCTTAGGTAGCGCGGTTCTAGTTGGAGCAATCCTTAATCTAAGTTATAAGGTATATATTAAGTGTCCACCTATTTGATTGTGACTTACCAATTGTGAGCTTAAAACATAGTGCCCATTTTTTTTCTGAGATGCAATAGCATGCACAAACTAAGATTGAAAAGTGTAATTAATACATCACTTCGCGATTTAATCTAGGTTTTTTAGACCGACGGAATTAATTCGTTTTTCTTTATTTCTAACCTCTATATATTCACATTTCTCGTACGAAGTTTAAATGTATTCGAATCGAGTCTAACTAAATTAATATAGACCTATCTACAATATGTATTGATTAACGGCCGTTCCCAATATTCAGTCTATCTCTTACTTGAGATAAAAATCGTAACTATCGTTGACTTTTCTGTCCCAATAAACTTATCGACGGTAACTCACCTTATCCATACACGCTCTCTGTCAATGGGACGACATATAGCTTACCAGAAATAGAAGTTTGTATGGAAATTGCAATTCACGCGTCCCAATAAGCTTATTATATTATTGACATCTAGTTACTAACAGTAAAACGTAGTAACTTATCTCTATCTGTAGATAGTATATTGGGAACGGCCGTAAGTGTACGTTATATGAAAGCTCATGATCGCTCAGAGGGCAATGGAGAGTGCTATGCTCGGAGTTTCCCTGTGAGATCGAATCAGGAATGAGGAGATCCGTAGGAGAAACAAAGTAGAACATAGCGACAAACGACATAGCCCAAATAATTACAAAACTGAAGTGGCAGTGGGAAGGGCACATAGTTCGACGGACAGTTCTCCGTTGGGGCAGTGAAGTCCTCGAATGGCGACCACGTACCGGAAGACGCAGTGTTGGTAGGCCCACAATATGGACCGACGATCTGGCCAAGATCGCCGGAATACGTTGGATAAGGGCAGCGCAGGACCGAACGTCGCGGAAATCTTTGGGGGAGGCCTTTGTCCAGCAGTGGACGTCTGAAAGTTGATGATGATAATGATGAAGTGTACCTTAACGAAGTGTTTTAATTGAACTACTAAATTAAATAAAATATTGAATTTGAATTCATTGATCGACTAACAAAGACTCGGTTGATCTTACAGATGATTGTTTTCTATTTATTGATGGATATAACCCTGGCGATAAGTCCACTAATATTATCCAATAACTGCCTTAATCCATTCTGAATGTCGAATACAACTAGCGATTTAAATTAATAGGTTAGACCGTTGCATTGGAAACAGTTAATAAGTTCAACACGGCCATCTTATGTAGGGCGATCAAAGTTTAGTTCATGCACTTGGGTTTGCTTTTAATACTAGAAGATAAAATACTTAATTTCGATACTTATAAATCAACTTCAAAAAGGAGGAGATTGTCAATTCGATCGGTATTTTTTTTATGTATGTACACCGATTACTAAGAGATTTATGAGCCGATTTACGTAATTCCAATTGGTCCCATAAAAATTTTACATACTTTGGCCCAGTAGTTTTCATTTTATGAACATTTAAAATTTTCGTCTACCTGGATGACGTAATTGTTTTCTGTGTACGGATTTTTTTTTGGAGTTTTCATTCCGGTTGATTATATATGATTATTAACTGACACTAAAACGTAAAACATAAAAAAAAATATGTTTAAAAAAACCGGCTTCAAAAACTGAAAAGTATCAAATAACTTATAATTTAATTTAATACCTCTTATGCAAAACTTTACCTTTAATATTAATAAAATAGTATTATTTGTATGTGCTACATATTGATGGCTTTGAAGTTATTTTTTATTTTTTAGTTTTAAATATTATTAATCAGGTAAACTCTTAAGATTTCCCTGCTTTTTACCGTCTATATTAAATAGTATTTTTTTAAGTAGCCTTAAACAATATAGATCCCATATTTCACGTTCTTGAGAGACACTGATATATCATGAAGAACGTTTGTTAGCTATGAATGACAGATATACTAAAACCCACTTTTCGGCAAACGAATAAATAATAATAATGTATAATCAAATTAAACTCCTAAAAAGCAGTACACAAACTATAATAACATCATCCACGTAAATAAAAATATTCATAAAATGAAAACTTCTGGGCCAAACTATTCTTCTATGTCAAATTTTTATGGGAGCAAATGGCAAACATTGTGCATCAAACTAATAATCACGGAAATCGGATCATAAATCTCAGAGTAATCTGTGTACATACATAAAAAAGTACCGATGGAATTAAGAGCCTCCTCCTTTTCGAAGTCAGTTAAAAAATACCGGGATTTATAATGATATTGGATTTAATAAACTATTTATTGGCACGAATAAAAAGCTTCATTATGAGGGTTTCACTATCTAAAGATGATGCCGTCTTGCTTATACGAATCTCCTGCAAGCGAGTCTGTAAGTTGATGAAAACTTTCCTACAGAGATGCGGAGAAAAATTTTCGATTTCTGTTTTAATACATATTTTAAGATCATTAATGACTGGTTTGTATAAACTTTAGATTTTAGGTATGCCCATAAGAAAAGAAACATGGTGTGATATCTAGGGACCTGGGTGGCCAGGCCAGGTCTCCAAACAAGGATATCAGTTTCGGGATGAAAAGCGTCTAGATCACGGTCATTGCATCCCTCGCGGTATGGGCGGCAGCGCCATCTTGCTGAAACCATGTGTTTCTGTTGAAGCGTGAACCGCTTTCAAATATAGGACGAAAATAAGATTCAAACATGATGACATACCGTTCGGAACTCACTGTTATTCAGCCGCCATTTTGGTTCTCAAAAAAATAAGAGCCGAATTATTCCAGGGCCAGAAATTGCGCACCTTAAGGCCATTTTTGGTCTGTGCAACTGTCTTTGATGCTTCTGTTTCGGGTTATGTGGAGCATAATATCTGCAATTTTGTTTATTAACATAACCTTCCAGATGAAAGTGGGCTTCATCAGTAAAGAAAATCTTACTAAGCCGATGTAACGTGGGAAATGGAGTAAGCATTCTTTCAGCGTACGTTTTTCGTAAAACGTAGTCGTTTTCCTTCAAAGCTTGAACCACTTGGATCTTGTACGGGTGGACCAACAATTTCCTTTTAATAATTTTGTGCACCGTTGCCTTTTTTTATCCACTGCATGCTTCCAAACAGATTGCTGTGGATTTGCGATAGCTGCATCACTAACTCTTTACACGTTTTCTTGTGTTGAAACAAATGATCCCATGTTTTTTATGCTCATGGTAGAGGCTGTTTCCCGAAACTATGTTATCCATTTTTTCATCAAATGTATTCTTGGTGCGACGCATATTGTAATTAAGTTGACTTCAGCGTAGGATTTGCCTCTCGTCCAATAAGCTTCGATTAAAAAAGCGCATGCAGTCCACTCCAACGCTCCATTGTGACTAAGAAAACCGCATGTCCGAGGCATTGTACAATTTTTTTGAAATATGAACTTTCCCAGTGGACACAGGGTGTAATATAAATGTTCATAAGCACATAAGTTAGGATTAGGAACAAACATTAACTTGTTATGCCTACTACTTAGTTGTGTCCAGTTAGTAAGTCTTTTTTGGATGATGTAGGTTATATGCTTTTAAAACATGATCCCAGAGAATGTATTAAACAAATGTAGCACACTTGTTTAAAATAATTATTTATCAAAATTAAAAAAGCATTGTTATAAAAAAATGTGGGTGATCACTTAACATCAGATGACCCATATGCTAGTTTGTCCTCCTTTCCATAAAAAATACATTTTGCTCATTGAATTCTTCTACTAATAATAAAACAATCATAACAAAAACATACAAGTTTAGTAAATTATAAACATACTGTAGGCAGCAGAAATTTAGAGAATATACAAATGATTAAATACAAATGGCACTTGCAATAATAATAAAAAAAGATGATATTGCTTCTATTCATTAGCTCAAGGCACCACCAAATTGAATAGAGAAGTCTAACCGATAAATTATATTATTCAAGTCATCAAATTAAAATTTTAATACCAAAATTCATTGAATGTGCTGTACACCATTTGAATTTTAGATTAATAATACTTTAATCACTTATACTACAACACAATTGCTTGACCTCGCTAACAAAGGAACTGATCTACATACTTAAACTTTCACTTTACATAATTACTGTTGTTACTTGATGAAGTATATGATTATCAAATCACACTCTTAAGTGCAACTTTATAAAGTAAATTATGCAAATAATAATTATGTATTATTTAATTATAACTAAGCACAATGTACAACAATAATGTATTGACATTTGATTAAGAATCATTTAGAATGGATAGTGGAGAGTAATAATATATTGCCTAAGTCCCAGTTTGGTTCGCATCCCAGACAGGTATGGAAAGGGCTTCCACAAGGGTCTGTCCTTAGCCCACTAACTCTCAGTCAATTCTTTCTGTTATATACTCCAATATGCTGATGACTTGGCCATTCATGTGTCTTAAAAAAAAATTGAGGAGGCCTCTTCTCACCTCAATTCAGCTATTAGCTATCTCAATGATTGGCTTCTAAATCATGGACTGTCCTTATCAATCCCTAAAAGCAATGTGGTTATTTTTTCTCAATCTAGACCCTCCCTGATCTTGGCCAGCAAAAATTTAATGTGGTGGACAAAGTTAAATTTCTAGGTGTTGTTTGGGATTCTTGATTAACTGGAATTCATCATTTTAATAATATTGTTAAGAAATGTGAAAAAAATGCAAACATTTTGTGTTCTCTATCCGGAGTTTGGTGGGGCTGCCACCCCTATACTCAGAAACTTATGTACAATGCCCTGGTGCATAGTCACTTATTATATATAGATTACATCACTTTCCTACTGGATTCTTGTAACAAATCTGCCCTGTGTTCTCTTGACAAAATCCAATAGATATGCATGCAGATAATATTATCTGGTATATATATGGTGCATTGAAAACATCCCCAATTAATGCTCTCCAGGTGGAACGTGGTGATCCTCCCCTGTACCACCAAAGACAATTCTTATCTAACCATTTTCTTTTCAAAGTTGTTCAATTCCCTTATCATCCCCTTATCTCTAAGCTTCATATCCTGTCTGATTTTGTTTCTTCTAATAAATACTGGTCCCATAAAGATTATCCCTGCCCTTTCAAAAGTTTTGTTACTTATCTCTGTCTTCCTGGCCCATATTTCAGTGCTAAAAGTTTCCTCTTTTATACATTCCATTTCACTCCCTTATCTTTCAACCCCAATTTTTTTTGGATTTTCATTGAAAAGAACTCTCATGTTGCAAATTTCCAGTTAAAACAATATATTGCTAAACATTGGCCTGATTGGCTGTTTGGATTCCCAAATACAATATTATTTTAAATTATAAATTTCCCCCTCTAGCATCAGTATTCTCTGGTGAGGCTATAGTTGTCCTGGAAGCTTTAAATTTTATTGAGTCCCATAACCTAAATGAATCTGTTATTCTCACTGATTCTAAGAGTTATCTACAGGCTATTGCAACTATCCAATTTAAATCCGTACACTCTAAAAGTTCCTGGCCATAGCGGTATTCAAAGCAACAAAATAGTAGACCTTTTTACCAAAGATGTAACAAATACTGGAAGTATGGACCACTACATGGTTTATCATCCAATTGCAAGACAGTCTTTTATCACCCTGGAAAATATATTGGCAAAAGACTAGTTCTTCTAAAGTGAAATACTATGATGATGTTCAATACTCAATTCCTATTCATCCTTGGTTCTGCAATTTCAAAGAAGACATAAACATGCTACAAGTACAATCTGTAGATTAAGGCTAGGGCATGTGTGTACCCCTGTTCATCTGGCTAAGCTGCATATAAGAGACACCTCTCTTTGAGAGTGTGGACTTGATGAAGGATCTCCCAATCACATGATCTACTTCCTCCTGATATCCCTCGCTCCACTGATCTCAAACCCTTACTCTATATTAATTCCCCTTTTGTTTATATTCTATATTCATTCATTAACCAAAATAATTTAAAACTTTAGTTTGTTTGTCTTTTAACCTTTGTATATATATATATATATGTGTGTGTGTGTCTTTTTTGTTGTAGATATATCAACCATATTCTTTGCGGTGAATGATCTCAGCAATAACAATTTTTTTAGTTTCTGATCGTCACCTTGGTTCATTCACGAAGCTGATTATATACTAAGCATGATTAATATACACTCGTCATTGGTGAAATCTAAAAAGGGTACGCCATCAAGCCAAACAATAATAATAATAGAAAGTAGAGAAAAACTTACATGTTCCATACGCCTCCCATTATGTCTTCTTAGCAGCACCGAATACCTTCACGCATTGAAGCCTGAAGGGTCCATCCATGTGAGGAATATAAATGCCTAAATTTAATGCATGTTAAATCTATATGTAGTTTTGTAGCATATTTCATATTTATATATTATCCGGCATGTACATAGCAATATTATTTATTAGCCTTTTTGAATCAAATTTGAATGATGACACTTTTAAAGTGGGCGTTGATGGTCGTAGCCCGTAGGCATAGAGTAACTTATTATGGTCGTACTCGTAGGCGCGCATATCCTGTCGGTTGTTGTCATTAATTTTTGACTTTTTTTATGTATTATGAAGTGATACTTCTTTAGATGCTTGGACTATGGATACCTTTATACTGTATCTACGTTAAGGCGCATTAGGGTATTTTTTTTTACAAATGAAACGGAAACGGAAGCGTCACGGAAATTTGAGAATATTTATTTTGTTCAAGAAAGAGAGCGATTGACACCGATTGAGGAAGAGTATTTCTTACTCTCGGGCTTCCCTACTAGCCTTGTATCATGCAGGTTTAGCGCGCGGCCGCTAGTTAGTAGAACATCTTCCCTACAAGCCTTGTACGATACAATGCAGGTTTTTAGGTTTTTAAATCCAAGATGATCGCCGCGCAAAATTATAATTTCAACATTATGGATATCGAATTCGAGGTTCTCGAAGGTGCAGAGAATGAATTTGGGAATATTCACTAATCCAAGATGGCCGCCGCGCAAATATATCATTTCAACAATATGGATATCGACTCCGAGATTCTCGAAGGTGCAGAGAACGAATTTAGGATCATTTTTTAAATCCAAGATGGCCTCCACGCAAATTTTTAATTTCAACAATATGGATATCGAATCCGAGGTTCTCGAAGGTGCAGAGAACGAATTTGGGATCATTTTTTAAATCCAAAATGGCCCTCGCTCAAATCTATGATTTCAACAATATGGATATTGGATATCGAATCCGAGGTTCTAGAAGGTGCAGAGAATGAATTTGGGAACATTTATTAAATCCAGTGTCTATATTTGCCAATAAAGTGTCACGAAAATGTGGGACGTTTTTATCCAAAAAGAGGGAGAGGGAGATTGAGACCGATTGAGATAGAGTGAGAAAGGGTGAACCTAGCATGCAGTACATGGCACCGCTAGTAAGTAGAACATCTTCCCCCCTAGCGTTGTATCGTGCAGGCTTAGCGCGTGGCCGCGAGTAAGTAGAATAATAATTTTTAATATTGACTTAAGCATTTGGTTTAAAGAACAGATTAGGGTAATTCATATAAACGAGATTTTAAAATTAGTTTTCCAAAGAAGTTTCACTTCTGACATATTATGTACTTTGTCGCACGCCATTTCTTTACCTAGGATATTGACACTAGAAATAGTGTCCGCGTCCCCCACAGAGCAGAAAAAACTAGTAGAAGTGGCAACATGTTAGTTTACTATGGAAACAGATGTCACAGTAGACATATGTACTAGTATGGAAACTAAACCTTGTTGATGAAATACTTACCTACAGTTGTCAGATTATTTTTCTAACCGTTCATTTTTAATTGTATATTTGGCACAACACAAAAATATTAATTGTAATTTAAAGGCATTTATTTTCTCAAAATTGATTCCTTTAGAATTATTTTTGATGTCATTTCTAATATAAGTACTAGATACTACTACCGCTTTGGAAACAAATGGCGATCTGAGAAGAAGCGGCGCCGGCGCAAGAATCCCAGCATTATTTTTTTGCGCTCTTAATAAAATATACAATATTGTACTGTCACTGCTTTTGCTATAAAAAAATCATAATCTAGTCCTAGGCTGTCCGATCACTAGGATTTACGACAGATCCATTTTTTAATAAAACCGATGCCTGAACAGTGGCTAGGACTTTATTAAGAAGTGTATACATTTACCCTCAAAGTTATGACGTATCTTATGAAGCCTACTAGAATTAATTACAAGCAATCCCTTATTTCTAGTGTTATAATAATGAAAATCTTCATTAAGATCAAAAAGGTGTCGAGTTTTGACAATAGTCAGTGCGAAATGTTAGATATTACGTCGGCGATGTTTTTAATTTTAGCAATTGAACTGTAATTTTAAATTTAGCAATTATTGTTAAATTAAAATTATTGATTAAAATAGTCATGTTATTTACGTAATTTTGTTAATTTTATAGAGGCACTTACCTGAAAAATGACACTCAAACCACTTTTAGTTTGGATATGCTGTTATTTGGACAGTATTTTACTGAGCACTTTGTCGATTGAGTAGCTTTGTATTCCAAGCGCTGTCAAAACAACTCATCGAAAACTCTGCCTAATGGACGCGTAGGCAGAGTTTTGATTCAGACAATAATTAACGTGATTGTTGTTTATTGTACGTAAACGACAAAATACAGAGTGCCGCCAGCTCATATGTCGGATATCTCGTTAGCCAAGTCATTCTAGATGTCGTCAGGAACTAGTTACAAGGTGTTTTGACTTCGATCAAAGACTCTGCCCCAGGTGAAGATGATATTCCATATAAATTTTTAGCAAACCTTCTCTTCTGTATTACTTGGATTTAATAAATAAATGTATATGTATATGTTCCGCCTTCTTGGAAATCGCAAATCTAGGACTTTGGATAGTGTGGGTACTTTAACGATAGATAAGCGATTGGCTTTTACACGTAATTAATCAGCTATTGCAGACTTTTTAGACTGCAACAGCTGATGCCAGTATCATCACTTAAGTATTTTTTTTTACAGTAAGGGACAAGACGAGCAGGACGTTCAGCTGGTGGTAATTGATTTGACCTGTCCATTACAATGTAGTGCAGCTCAGGATTATTGAAAAACAAAAAAATTCTGAGCGACACTACAACTGCGCTCGTCACCTTGAGACATAAGTAGTCACATCTCATTTGCCCAGTAATTTCACTAGCTGCAGCACCCTTCTGACCGAAACACAGTAATGCTTACACATTACTGCTTCACGGCAGAAAAAGGCGCCGTTGTGGTACCCATAATCTAGCCGGCATCCGGTGCATAGGAGCCTCCCACTGGTAACTTATAATTTATTCTACTTGATGTTGGAATTACACTGTAATTTATTTTACTCGTTGTTGGAAATGTTCATAAACTTGGTAAGAAATAAGTATAATAAAAATAGGTTCAATCATTGCACTTAAGATATTTTATTAATACATGTAATATACCAAAAATCTTAATATATATAAATCTCGTGTCACAATGTTTGTCCTCAATGGACTCCTAAACTAATGAACAGATTTCAATGGGGATTACTTCATGGAGTGCAGTTTAGTCCAACTTAAGAGATAGGATAGTTTTTATTTCGATTTGGGACCCATAATTATTTTTATTTCCAATATTTGTTTTGTTTGTACACATTTTCTGTGAGAGTATTTTTGACGCGCGGTTTGACAGTTCTGCTGTGAAACAATTTCATTATAACAACAAGGAGCATATTATTATGTTACAATGAAAAATTATTGACAAATTCATCAAAAACGGTATTTTATTAATTATGTACAGAACAACGTCTGTCTGGTCAGCTAGTACTTATATAAAATTAAAATATTTGTACAATTAAACAATAAACCTATAACAAACAATTATAATGTTCCAAATACCATACTTCTTATACTACATACAAAACTAGCAATCTCTATTAATTATTAAAACTCAAAGGTGTATTTTGTTCAGAACACCATAAATTCCATATTTCTTTGTCAAAAATGATCTTATCACCCTTAGACAATTTAATCATCTAGATAGACCCTCTAGCTATTAGTCAACACATGACACACGACATTTTATATCTTTAGTGTTCATGACAGCTTCATCTTAAACTCAAGATTCATTGGTCACTTTGTTTTAGTGTGCTTTTGTTGCTGAAAATAGAGTCTAACAGTGTGTCACTATTTTTTCCACTTTTGACAAAAAATATGTTAAACATTTTAAAATTATAGATTTAAAAAAATATATATAAATAACAGTGACATAGACAAATTTGTTTTATTTAGATGTGCCATCTATTATTGTTTTCTGAGATTCTATTAGTGATTTTGGTAAAAAATATTAATCCGGGTCTCCTTGTATAAATATTAAATATACTTAAACTAGTTAATCAGATCTAGGTCTTTTGAGAGCTTTCTTTTCCTTGTTAATTTTATATGCTTCTGACATTTTTTTCATATTTTCTTTATGTACCTTATCATGATCAACTATCCTTTTAGGGTAATTCTCACCAATTATACAACCAGCAGCCCTTTGTACTGATTGAGGTGCTTTCCAGGGTTCATAAATATATTCTGATGGGAATTTTTTTAACTCTGGTACATATTTTTTTATATATAAACCATCTTTATCAGTCTTTTTGCCAAATGCCACTGGACTATATACTCTAAAATATTTGTAAAAAAATGCTGAAGCTGATAACCACATCCAATTTCCTGCATTCAAAGACCAATCATAATCAAGTAACAGATCCTCAAAAACTTTTGCACCTTCTTCCCAAGAGACCCATAAGTCTCCTCTGGTTAAGAAGCATGCGACCATGTGTCTTGCTAAATGATGAATCCAACCTTCCTGTGTCAATTGACGCATGATAGCATCAACAAATGGGTAACCTGTTTTACCTTCGGACCAAGCTTTTAAATGGTCTTTGTTGTTGCCCCAAGGTATCTGTGTACATAAAGAATTGCCAGCCATTCTATCAAAGTTCTCTGTGCCAGTACCAGCAGTATAATAAAATTCTCTCCACATTAACTGACCCAATAATGACACCGGTGGTTCAGAATGTCTCATTCCACTTTCCACTTGCTTCAATTTATGATAAAATAACCTAGCAGATAAGCAACCATGGCTAATATATGGACTTAATACTGTTGTACTTGGTTCAATACTATTAGGTGATGTATTTGGTTTTTCAAATGAGCAAACCCATTGCTTCTTAGCCATATATGTCAAAAGTCTTTTCAAGCCTTCACTTTCCCCACCGGGATATTTAAAATCTGAAGATTCATCTAATCCTATTTCTGTTAAGCTAGGCACATCATAAGACTTGGAATTAAAATCAGAAGACTTACAATCCTCTGATATTTCTTTTTTTATTTCAATACACTCTTTTACTTGAATATCATTAACTAATGAAAGAAACTTTTGGTATGTCAATGGGACATTACCATTATTTTTCTTTAGAACAGTTTGAGGGTTATACACTGTGTGTTGAACTCTTTTTACTACAAATATATCATTTTTATCACAAAAATTTTCAATGACTTCATCTTGCTTCATATAAAATGGGTCAATATCAACTTGTAATGTCAAATATTTCACATTCCACTTTTTTAATAGTTCTGGAAGGCATTCACTAGTTTTTCCTCTAACAATATATAGGCGGGTATTTAGTTTTCGTAGGTTTGCATCTAAGTCATGAAGACTTTGGATTAAAAATCGCAGTCTGTTACCACGAATCTGTTTATGAATATCTGGTTCTATTATATAAATTGGTCTCAAAATGTTTTTCCGATTTTCAGCCTGCAATTTGAAATATTTATTTATGAATCAAACAGCATCAACAAATATATATAATAGAAATTCATTCATAAAACTTAAGGAAGCCAACCAATAACAGTTTATTATCTTACAAGCACAATATATAACTAAGTTATGAGAGATGCACAATATAATTGAATTAAAATATTAAATAAAACAAGAATCTATCAATTCAAAAAAATAAAGACGTATGGAATACAGAGAAAAAATTAATTATGAAGAGGTGTACACTTTGTATTCTTCTTGTAGTCTAAGACTTACCTCATTAATTGCATTACGTAAAGCAAGATTATCGTGAACCCTTAAATCTAACCGAAACCAATGTACGACTGAGCCGAGAACAGACATGCTTTGTGAATTTAATACTAATAACGGCCAATTATATTTTATACTACAACGCATACAAGTGATACAATATACTGTATAACTCTAATCACTACTTTAAAATAATATAAATTTCAATTGTATCGCCTAATGATAAAGAATAAGTTTTGTAAATTGCTTTGTGCAATTTTCGATTCACCGTTCTCTAATCTCTACTTGGTTACCTATATTCTATTAGTATTTATTTTATGTTATGATACTCTGTATTATAATTTTATTTTTTATACCCTCAAAGCAATAATCAAAGAATATATTAATGGCATTAAATATGCTCCGAGTTATAATTCTTATAAACAAGAATCAGAAACAAAACAAAAGAATTTAGTTTTAGTAACGAGTCCCAAAGAGGATGTATATATACTACGTAAGTAAAAATTGAAATTTAGTTTAGTATGAAACGTGCAGTGATTTGACATAAGCTTCAAATGAAATGAAATTTTATATTGCGTTCCGTTTTAAATAGTAACCAGTTGGTCTGGCTATAAAGGAACGGCTTCACAGTTTACTTAATTGACGTCACACTGTACAGTGGTCGCAGTGCATATCGGAACATACCTTAAGTAAACCAAGTAATTGTATTTACTTTCCTACAATACAGATTATATGTTATTATATTAAACTATGGGTATGTTCCGATATGCACTGCAACCACTGTACAGTGTGACGTCAATTTAGTATACTGTGAAGCCGTTCCTTTATAGCCAGTAATATTGGTTACTATTTAAAACGGAACGCAATCCCGTATACTGTCGGCCGCATTTTTTGACACAGCATTCAAATGAGTGTATTAAAGTTTTCTATTTCATTTAAAAAAACTGTTGTTGGAGTAAAAATACTTGGGTTTAAACTGTAGGTATTGTTTATAAAAACGTTAGGCACTCGAGTGGTTTTGACTGATCACGTGATCAAAGTATTGCGAGTACCTTACCTCGAAAACGCCAGTGCTCACAGTAGAATATGGCGGCGTTTTTTGACGTCATATATTTCCTTAGGGTACTGCGGCAGTATGCAGTGGCAGTCCATAACGGAACGAATTTTTCTACAGCACACACAGCACAGTTGCTCGCAGTGCATATTGGAACATAACCATATGTTTGTTAGTTGCCAGATCAGTGAAATAGGGCCCGAAGACTATAAAGACGAAATTCGTCGATCGTCCCCGCAGTACATGTTTTTTAAGCTATTGCTTTTATAAAATAAAATAACCTAACACCCCCCCACTAGATGTATACAAGCATAAGAGAAATTTCTCCACGGTCGTTACAGTTAAAGCATACGTGATAACCGCTGTTCCACCGCATCTGTAACGATTATGGCGAAATATCTCTTATGCTTTTTGTGCAGAAGGTCCCAGGTTCGCGCATGGAGTACGTCTTGATTTTTTTTTAATTTCTTTATTTGTTTTATCACATTTTTTTAAATTTTATTATTATGACAAGCATTTTTATTTAGTTTCACCTGTCCCGTTGTCTGTCTGTAATCAAATCTTGCAAGTTAAATTTTACTCACTTCCCGTTTGCTTTTTTAAATTGATTTTATCAAAAATAACCTCAATATTACTACTTTTTTATTTTCAGTGTTGTTTTGAAATATGAAAATGTGTCAGTCGACAGTTGTGGTCCATTCAATGGGAAACGAGTGCCATCTTGTGTTGAAATATAAAACTACAATAAATAAATTTATCAGTTTCTTTTCAATTTTTTGGATCACTTAGTGTATCCAAAAAATAATCCGAGCAACTGGAGTACACTGAAGAAGGGTCGAAAATAATTGGTACAAATGGTAATAAATTTCCACTTATTTTGGCTGGCGATTTCAACATCAACTTTGCTGATAAAAATCAGAGCGGTTGACAACTTTTCTTTCGAAAATGAATCCACAAGAATCCACAACAAAATATGGGACCACCCCATTGACGCGGTATTTTCCAGATATTTAGAAGATATCAAGTCTGAAACTTATGTTTCTTATTTCAGTTACCATAAACCTATAGTTTCAATGATAAATATTCCTGAATAACCTACATGTATTGTAAGATAATAAAAAAATATTTTGAACAATATTAACTTCACATTTTATAAAAGAAAAAATCAATATCAAAATATACGTAGACCCCCTATTGTTCCGTGATCAGCGCCATCTATCGGAAACCGTTATGTTGTATTATATATACTCTATAGATTCAACGTTCGATTTGGACATACGAAATAGTTTATGAAAGTGGCACTAGATGTCGCATAATCGAACACTATTTATTTTTAAATTCAACTTAGATGGAGTAAAATTATAATTTTGTGACCATTAAGGGTGTATAACGTATAGGTATTTATCACCTATGTACAACAGTGAATATCTGTACTCGTATAATTTGTGTACAAGTGTTTTAAATATGAATAAACAAAGTGCATTTATTAACGAATAAAGTTACGAAAAAATAGTGTGTTGTCTATATACATTCATTTTATTATTATTATCACAAATGCAGTATTATTTTTTGTTTTGTTAATTTATATATAATACTGCTATAAAGATAACCAAAATTTTTGATATTTATGATTAATAAGCGATTTGAAAAGTAGCCCTCTTTTATATACACACACACACATTTAATTTAAATTCTCAATTTAGATTCTCAATATGTATGTATATATTTATATGTGTAAATTCATTCTTCATTATGTATATAACAGAAACCATTAAACCAAGCACGTGTATTATTTAGTACCTTAGTTTCTATTTTAAGCTATTGCATAGCTTCTATCGCGGGCCTTGAGCGTGGGGACCGAATCCAGAAATTCCGTAACGAAAATAACCTAACACTTACTACTAGATGTATCTAGTATGTATGTATAGATATTTCGGCACGCTTTTTACAATTGCCGTGGAACAGCGGTTATCACATATGCTCGTTGTGCAGAAGGTCCCATGTTCAAGCCTTTTTATCACGTTTTTTTAATTTTTATTATTATGACAACCATTTTTATTTAGTTAATCCTGTCATGTTGTCTGTCTGTAATAAAATCTTGCAAGTTATATTTTGCTTTTTTTAAAATTAATTTTATTAAAAAAAATACTGCATAAATAAAATAAATAAATAATTATAATTGCATAAGTTGATAAAAAATGCTATGCAATAGCTTCACCGCGGCAGTCCCCGAGTGCCACACGTCTTTTTTAGATACATTTTGTTTATAAGGGCCGACAGGTGCAACAGCCACTGAATTTGATTTAATTTTAGTGACAGACATCTACCCCAAATTGGTCATGTCGCCATATTTCTGTGTTATGCATGCATGCAAGTCTGTGTGAAATAAAAAAGAAAGACAATATGAATAATTTATACATGGTCTTATAGCTTGTTTCAATAGCTTTCAGTGACAGTCACTCAAATCACCATAGTTATAAGCATTTTATAACTACACGTAAAATAATACACACGGGGAAAATGCCGCGAAATTGCCGGAAGCTTGCCGATCTACAGTGTACAGCGAGATCCGGAGCGCGCCGATCCGGAAAGGTTAATACTTGCTTGATTGGTCGGTGTTATTACAAGCAAAAGTTATAAAGCAAAATTAAATGTCACTGTCAGAAATACCAAAATCAGCAGGTAAATAAATAGAAATTGTTTTGTTTTGGAAATTGGAGTTTTATTTAGAAATTTCTAAATTTTGTGAATATGTGTTACTGATGGATTTAGGATTATCATAGTTATCAACCAATTAATTACCTAGTAGCCACATGGTCAAAATGTAAAGTACTAGGTATATAATTAGTAGTAAATAACTTCATATTTCAGGATATTATGAATTCACAAAATGCCAAAAGTTATCGAAATAACTATCGAAATCGACATTCAAAAGGTGCATAAATTATTTTCGTTAGAAACAGTGAAATTATGGATATAAATTCAAACAAAACATATTCTTTGTCCATTGGACCTTAGAAAGCAAGTTACACATTATAACACATCAAATTATATCATCATAACTTTACAGGTTTCATGTCCAGGGGTTTGGTTGTGTCAGGATGGACGGGTCTCTCTCACAGTGTATGCTCTTGGTACCAGCTATCAGACTTGTCTACTCCCTCCAACATTTCCATTGATGTTCCAGGATATATTTTATTTCAAAAAGAGATTTCAGGAGGGATGCGCGCTCAATAATATGTGTTGTTTACTAAGTATGTAGTTTTTTTAATAACTTCCCTTTTCTCTGAAAATGTTTCTCGCAGCTTGGTTTATACATGCTACAAACCCATATATGTCATTACATTACAGAGGATGAAACTATTTACTGTGAATTGGTCCAATGGTGTGATGACTGCACATCAAGTGAATGTGTGATATTGGCTCAGTATCTGGGCTCTCTAAATGATGTATTGTTTCCGCCTAATATGTGTTCCAATGATGGTGTTGACTTGCTAATGAGAAGGTCTAAGAATTTTCCGGTAGGTACTTGTTTATTTAAATATTTTTTTTTAGTTACAAAAATTATTATTCAGCTTTTAAAAATATTTTCATGAAAATTTTGTATGATATATGCTATAACTAAGATACCTAAATTTTCATGAACTATACTATGAGCATTTACCAGTGGGAGGTTCCTTTATATTATAAGGCTTGCACATAATAGTTCATAACAGTTCATAACTGGGAGTGGTCAACTTAGTTCTCAGGTCCTTAATATACTAGTTCGATCTTTTAGTTTGTTAGTTCCTTTCTCGAATCCAATACTGATTCCCAGTAGTTTACTAAAGAACAGTGAACTACAGTGAAGTCCCTAGATGCGAACTAAAAATATTATAGTTAGTGAACATAATTAGATACCTACTGACAACTCAAACAAAAAATCATCAACAAGGGCTGGAAGAAACTTGTATCTTCTAGGGAGTGAACTGTTGAGATGGTCGCGGACCCCATCCAAGGAACCACGACTACATTACGCGTTAACCCATTTGTTGTATCACCCCTCTTTGATAATACACTCACAGGCACAATTAACCGACCTTGTATTTCTTCCAATTTGCAGAAATTGTCAATCTTAGACCACATAAAAACTATTTGTAAAGAAAAAGAAACAATAAAAATATTGAAAAAAAACTTGTTTATTGAAGGATGCTAACAAAAAAACTACTTTTTAAGTCTTCAATGAAAATTAAAAAAAAAATCATAAATATTGGTTCAATTAAGAGAAAAATAAAAATTTGTAATGAGCTTTGCCGCCTCTAGAATTTATGACTTCTTGAAGCCAGTTTGCCAATCCATCCATGATATGTTGAATGTCCATTTGGGGTACATGTATTGGGCTCTCCTCTACCGCAACTGTTTTAAGCTCTCCTAAGGTCGTAAGGGCTGGTACTCTTGCTCATGCCTTTTGAGGTTGTCCCAAATGTGCTCAATTGGGTAAGGATCGGGACTACGTGCCGGCCAAGGTAAAACTTGAATCCCGACCTCATGTAGAAACTCACTGATGAATCTTGCGGTATGGCAACGTGCATTATCATGCATTCATTTGAAATTTTTGCCAATGAACGGTGCGTAAGGTATGACATGGTCTTGAAGGACATGTACCACGTACCGTTGAGCGTTTATACTGCCTCTATCAAACACAACAAGATCAGTACGAGGCCTCGTAAGAGATACCACCCCAATCCATTATGGAACCTTCTAGGTAACCCACTGTTTCCGTTATAGCGCATGGAGCAAACCTTTCATTTTTCGCTTGTAGACACGTTGACGTCCATCTTGACCTCTTAAGGCTATTCTGCTCTCATCTGAGAAGAGTACGTCCGTCAATACCTCCATAGTACAGTCAGCATATTCTCGCGCATAACCAAGTATAGCTCTACGATATTGTGCGAGCAGCTATGGGGCGCGAGCTGGACGAAAAGCTCTCAGATTTCCTTCTGCCAGTCTTCTTCAAATGGTACGTTCGCTTACACTGACATTTCTCACCTCAAAAAGAGCTTCACGAGCTTCAACAGCGGTCGAAATGGTCATCTCGTGTTGAAGTGCATCGATATCGACCTTGAGTTGGCATGCGGGTGTATAGGTCCTTCTCCCGAAATCGTCTGAAGACATCTCGTACCGTAGTTCGAGGTGCACAGAGTGTACGAGCGATGAAACGTTGGCTGTACCCACCGTCAGCCAATGCCACATCCCTGGCTACACCAGTTGCATCGAATGGCATTTTTCTCAGTGAAACAATGTCCGTTCAAACAATGAGCAAACACTACAATATCAAATTAAATAATATTCGCACACTAAGGCAGAACAGAAAAGGAACTGTTAACATAGTAACACAACTGCAATAATTTCAAACAATAACTAAATTCCAAAAACCCTTTGGTGAGACAAATTTAGGAAACAAAATGAGAGTATACTTGTTTAATTTATTGCTAGTGTACCACCCACTTGATAAAATATCAAACAGTTGATAAGACATAGTTACCGTTAACAAACAGGGTGACGAACCATAAAGGTGGGCGGTTAATTATGCCTGTGAGTGTACTTCCTTGATTACCTCGGCTAATATCCGAATTCTAGATCTTAGACTCAGGTAATTGTCAACACCAAGAGGGCATCATTCTAACTCTTTAACACAACATCTGATAAATTTTCAACCTAACTGCTATTTTTTTTTTTTATTGAAATTTTGCTAGTCTGGCATTTCCACAGGGTATACTATCACCAAAAATTGAAATAGCTACCAAGGTGCGAATTGATGAAGTTTGGAGTGTGAGCTGCAATAATATGAAAAGTGGTCAAAAACAAAACAAATGTACCTGCAGGCCGCCGGATAATGAACCCAGGCAAGGGCAAGTGTGTCATTCAGCCCAGTATCACAGGTCATTATTAGTAGCTTGTTTATTCGTATAGATAAAGGATAAGGCTTAATATTATGTTTTAAATAAGTATATTTTTTTTTATTACAGTTTGTTATTTTCAAGTAATCGTCTGGAATTAAATTAATAGAAATTAATTTGTAGCATACATTGGTCGCATCGTCCATAAATTTTCGTATTAAATTAATATAACATAACGTTTACATAAAACATACATACATAAAATCACGCCTCTTTCCCGTAGGGGTAGGCAGAGACCACTTCTTTCCACTTGCTACGATCCTTACATACTTGTTTCGCTTCGTCCACTTTCATTATTCCTTTCATACATGCTCTCCGGTTTAGGGTACTCTTGACCTGGCCTTTTTTCAAGACGTCCCTGATTTGATCTTGAAACGTCCGCCTAGGTCTACCCCTTCCAACACTTTCATTCACAGTGGCCTTATACACTTTCTTCGTCAATCGTTCTTCATTCATTCTCTAGACATGTCCAAACCATCTCAGCATACCTTTCTCAATTTTTGTCACAACATCTTCTTTCAGACCACAACGTTTCCTTATCTCATTATTTCTTATTCTGTCACTCAGTTTAACTTCTATCATACTTCTCAACGCTCTCATCTCAACTGCATTTATTCTGCTTCCATGTTTCTTCTGCCATACCCAACTTTCACTTCCGTACATGAGGGTTGGAACCAACACCCCCTCTGAATGCACAACCAAACGAGCCTTATTAGACACCTTCTGTCTGCTCATAAAGGAGTGCATAGCTCCATTCACCATATTTCCTGCATTCACTCTTCTTTCAATATCACTCTCATACTTTCCATCTCTTGTAATTTTAGAACCCAGATACACAAACTCATTCACCTATTCAATTTTTTCATCTCCAATCATGATATTGCAGTGTGTCACTACCTCATCTCTTTCAAGCACCATCACTTCCGTCTTCTTTACATTCATCTTCATTCCCTTTCTACCAAAAGCTCCATTCATAGCAGTTACCATCTCCTGCAACTCCTCGGCCGAAGAAGCAATTGTTCATGAACAGATTAAACAGCCACGGTGACGCTACACATCCCTGTCTAACACCTTTTTCGATATTAAACCATTTAATGTATGCCCCGTTTATCCTTACACAAGCACTAGAATCTCTATAAAGAGATTGCATTGCTCGTATGAGGACACTGCTCACACCGTTCGCCGACAATGCTAACCACAATTCATTCCTCACCACTCTATCATAGGCCTTTTCTAGATCCACGAACGCGCAATAGACCTTCTTGTTTTTAGCCAAAAACTTCGGCTATGCACCGCAAGGAAAAGACCTGATCCGTACATCCCATTCCCTTTCTAAATCCCGCTTGTGCATCCCATTTTCGTCTGTTTCATTCACAACTCTTTCAATCAACACTTGCATACAATTTACCGACGACGCTGAGAAGGCTTACACCGCGGTAATTTCTGCAGTCCTGTCGTGACCCTTTTCACTTATAACGTTTATCACTTTAAAATTATGCCTGCATCAATATAATTGATAATAATTTTAATTCGAGATAGAAATTACTTTTTAAAAAATTCAATATATAATTTGTGAAATTAAAATATTTGAGCGAGCGAGATTGAAGTAAATGAAAATCGTCAAATGTCAATCGCAACCAATGAATTAATCTCTCCGCTTGTTTGTTTGTTTTAAAACCTTGACTTCATTGTAACTGTAATGCTTACGGCAACAGTGTCCTCCGCCAGTCCACGCCGATTGGCTATTTTCAACAAATTTATTTAAATACTTTAAGTTATTTTTTTAATACACCTCTTATGCAAACCTTTACCTTTAATATTAATAAAGTACTATTATTTATATGTGCTACCTATAGATAGTCAGTGCCACCCGAGCCCCCACTAGTATTGATTGATTTATATGAGTATATTTATTTAGGAACAAATGTAAGAAAGGCGGGAGACGATCAGGGTCACGATCCAGATCTCGGTCAGGTGGTTCCCGCTCATGCTGCAGCCTTGATAATGATGCTGTCACTTGTCAATGCCCCAAGTAAGTATTGCAAATACACAAATGCATACGTATGCAAGTAAGTACGTCAAACGATCCGTAAATATATATATATATACACACATTCTGCCACACACAGGATAGTCTGAACTCTTGCTATGATCTACAGTCTTGGTCGAACTTTTATTGAAGAAGGAGACTGACAGTTGGCTGACTAGATGTAAAGTGACGTCATCACCTGGCCACAACATTGACAATATTAGTCGCAACGCATAACATGAACGTGAGTGATACAAAAATCCGGTCACGTGGAACCGCGCTCGTCATTCTGAACCTAGCGTACCTACGGGTACCTCTCATGATAAATGAGCACTCGTAGCCCATAATCTCTTGAAACACCACTACCAGAGCTCACAAGTGTTTCCGGCGTGTTAGATGAGTGCATGCTAGGTTTAAGGTTTTTCTTTTTTTATATGAGAGGGGGCAAACGGGCAAGAGGCTCACGGGATGGGGAGAGGTGAGGCAACCGCCCATGGACATCCGCAACAACAGGTGTGTCAAGAAATGCGTTGCCGGCCTTTAAGGTGGGAGTATGCTTTTTTCTTGAAGGTCCCTAAGTCGTATCTGTTCGGGAAGATATATATATATATAAAACCGGTACACGAGTCGTATCGTCCTAGTACATCGCGCCAAGAAGCTCATTCCATAGTCTGTTGTATTTTAGTGCACAAATAAAATTTGAAAAACAAAATTTTATGAACGATGCGGGATTCGAACCCACGACCTCCGGCGCTCCGTGCCGGTGCTCTAACCAACTGACCTAACCGTTCGAGTACCGAATATGAAGCCACAACCTGAGAGTTGAACAAAGGAAACAGAATTTTATAACGAGGCGGTACTCGAACGGTTAGCTCAGTTGGTTAGAGCACCGGCACAGAACGCCGGAGGTCGAGGGTTCGCATCCCGCATCGTTCATAAAATTTTGTTTTTCAAATTTTATTTGTGTATTAATCCTAGAAGTGAGGGTTATCACTTTAAAAACATAACATATTGTATTTTAGTGATTATATTGAAGTGACTGTATTGTAGCTTGTAATGATTTGTGGAATTAATTTATCTTTTTATATTGTTTTGACATTTTAGCGCAAAGGACTTCTATTTACTCCTTTATAATTATGAACTAAATTGTTTGTATGTTTATGTGCATGATGTGTTCACCTGTAATTGCAGGAACACGATTTTTGGACTCTGTGTTACAATTTTTTTGAATTGATATGTGTATTCTGTGTTTGTGGACCTTGAGTAAATAAAAATAAATGTAATTAACAGTATAGCTTAACTGTTAGCACACAACTCGTTTGTACTTAGATATAATTCACTAAGCGATAGTTTGTCTCCCTCTAGTCCCAAAGCAAAGTCTCGTGCCAATGTCTATGACAACTCTGCACGTCAAGGTCGCGCGGCCCGTAAAGAATACAGCGTATATAATGTGGAAACCAGTGGCAATTTGTGGGGAGCAAATCCTCATGATCCCGCCAGTGAATCCAGCAGTTTCAGGTCAATATTATAGAAATGGTCAAAATACAGTAGTTATTGGCTGTAGGTCAGTAGAAGGTAGATGAATGTTATTTTATGTGCATAGGTATAGACCTAGTTTGTGGATTATTCATGATTTCACGTAGTAGATATTCATAAATTCTGTACCTAGTATTATTTACAAAATAAAGACCAAATCATTGAAGATTGCACTCTCGTTGTCTTGTCGTGAATCCAGTTATGCCGTTCTTATCAACCGTGTGACCAGAGATAGGCATACTCGTATTATACGGTGTTAAAACAAAATAACTAATTTTAACATTTCTTAGAGACGTGTTTTGTTAGTAGACCTAACTATAACAACGTCATTGACGTAACAATAACGAATCCAAAATGGAGTTTATCTTTTTCTATTACAAAACAGTGTTTAACTAAAACGTCGTTAAGCACAACATAAAATGCCATGGACAAGAAAAATTAAAGGAATGGAACGCAATTTTTCTGTCCCAATAAACTTATCGACGGTACCTCACCTTATCCGTACACGCTGTTTGTCAATGGGACGACATATAGCTTACCAGCGTTAGAAGTTTGTATGGAAATTGTAATTCACGCGTCCCAATATAAGGCGATAAGAATGACTTATCGGGTATAGTGGGACAGCTTCAGATTATTGACAGCTAATTACTGACAGTAGATGGTAGTAATTTATCTCTATCTGTAGATAGTATATTGGGAACGGCCGTAAATCATCTATATGAATATGATCCATCGGTTAGACACACCTTAGAGATGCTTCGCCTCCTGTTTAAACATAAGCAATGATTAAAGATTGTTGAACGCTAAACAATCTTTTTTTTTAAATAACACAGATAATGTCCATAATCTTAACGTTACTTACATCTCTAATTTACCTACACATATAGGATTGCACAGTATTGACCGAACAGTAATAATTAAAGTATAAAGTATTAGCTGTATTTGAAAGTATGTTTATAATTTATTTTTAATATGTCATGACTTTAATACAGCTGCTATCACCAATGCGCTCAAGGTCGTTTCAATATGCGAGAGCAGTATTGCCATTATCGCGCACTCGCTTGCACTTTTTAGCATCACTTTTTTCTATTGGCCTTTACACTATTTTCTCGCTGAAGAAACGTACAATAGACATAGATCGGATTAACGGCAGGTTATCCGGTAGATGTAATATATTATTCGATAGCGATTCCCCCCGACCTTTGCCACTAAATTATTGTATTAAAAATTTAAATTGGATGTTATAATAAAACTAATCACACTTTCCACAATATACCTGTCTTTTAAAATACTTTAAAATATTGATAAAATTAAAAATATATTTTTTAAGTAATTTTAAGTTATCAATATAAATATTTTTAAAATTATTAAACGGAATTAAAAACACTGGCCTACATAAGAGAACATAATTATAAATAACTGACCGGTGACCGTTCACACCACGCGGCGAGAACCCTAGTTAGTCGCAACGATAAGAGTTATCAAAGAAAATACTCCCCAAGCTTGCTTAGCAGTCGGAAGCCCTCGCACAGACACCGAGCAGTCATTCTCTTCTACCACTACCGAGTGGTGCGAGTCGTCGCGATAAAACTGTGACTGTAGTCACAGTCGCTTCTTGATGCTCGCTAGCTCGTTTCTGGCTATATTAAATTGTGGTTCATCGTCGGTGATGGGACAGTGATAATGCAGATTTCACTCACGAAGGGATTCCTTAAGGGTACACTAGTGGACGGCTCGAATTCGTTGTAGGGCGCGACTAAAATGCAAGCTATCTTATCCAACATGATGTGCGAAAGTGATACATGCTGTAAAGAGCAGTACGAAGATAGTGCGCTGAGACACACCCACTGAATGAATGAATTAATGACATATAACCAAAACGGGCGCGTAAAAGGAAATAGGACTTTGGGCATACGGATATATTGATAAAGCTACTGAATCTACCTACTCTAAATAAAATTATTACAATTCTTAACTAACTAATCTATCTCTGTATGGTAACAGTTATGCCATTTTCAAACTCCATGAGATGTTTATTTATGCCCCAAAGACGCGTTAAAAATACTGTTCAAATATGGAAGATTCGACGCCTTTAAATTTCAACACATAATTATTTTTACTTTTATCTACTTTTAATATTAAACGGCACTGTCAATCAGGGTAGTATTCACCACTACGTTTGACCGACTAGCGCAATCTTAAATTAGAATTACTTCTTCCAGTATCAATACAACTTGGAACTAAATGTTTTCTTCCGTATTTCTATAATCCAAAATGAGTATTAACGTATTCTTTTCATTTAGAGCCTCGTCAGAAAAATATGAAGAACCATTAGGAGTTGAGGAGAAGATGCAGAAAAATCTTCTTGAGAGTTGCTTCATCGAACCAGAGCCGCTTTACAATAGATACACAGAAAAAAGGCGCTACACGAATAAGACGTCGACATGTGTTTGTGAGATTTGCAAACGGTATTATGAAATATTCCACAGTAATGGCAATTGTTAAATGTTGAAGTTGTACGAAAGTTATAAAAAGATATAAATATAGATAATATCTAGTGTTAATCTAATAGCATTGTGTTTTCTACATTACTAGAGGTTCCAGCTTCCCTTTTAAGTATCATTCATAGCTAGAAAACACCATCGATCAACAATAACAACAATCCAAGAAACGCGGCAAATTTTGACAGTTTGGCCTAACGTCAAAGTAATATCAATGCAATTGGTATTGCCATAGTGCTAAAATGGCCTAACTCCACTCAGGCCAGTACAGCGCTACCAAACTTTTTAAATTTCTGTTGGGCTAAGATGGATTCTAATGCCATCTATGAAAAAAATGTTGAACTAAATTTAGGCCACTGTGGCGCTATGACTTTTACCGTTCAGAGCAGTTTTATCAAATAAAATCAGTATTGAAAAAATATGACAGTTAGGCCACTCTGGCTCCATGGCCTCATATATACCTAAAGGTCCGAAACCGTTTAGAATTGGCATTTGAAGTTGTATGTATAGCTACCTCGTTGTGCAAATGTGTGTATAATTATGAGATATGATTTTTTGTTACATTAGTAGAGCCTTTATTCTTAATTTATTTCCTAGAGTTGAGAAAGAAATTGTGAGGTCCCAGCTCAAATAAATAGTTTAAAAAGCGCTAAAGATCCTAAAGCTATAGCCCTTTCAGTCCATCAACAGCTTATCTTCTTAGTTTTTTTTAAATTAATATCTGCAATCAGTTCCCAAACTATCAGCAGATGTGATGGATATCTAGAATGTTGTGGGTAGAGTGGTCCATCGACCTGTCTTCCCTTCTTCAAGACCAGTTTGACAATGCTATTTCGCTTGAGTTTCTTTTTATGATTTATAGTTGGTAACTCCACTGCTTTTGGTTTGGTTTGGATGAACTGCTAAAAAATTGTTTTCTATAAAAAAAAAGTACACCAAGCTTATGTGTATTTGTGTTGATTTTGCAATCATGACCAACTATTATTAAAAACAACTGTGATTCCTCTGGTGTTGCAAGAGATTGTGGGCGGCGACCCGTACCGTACGCTCGTTTGTCCTCCTATTCCATAAAAAACAATGTGTTAATGTTTTCAAGCTAAAGTATGTAAACATGTAACTTTATACATATATGGGTGACCAAAGTAAAGATTTAATGTGTTATGTAAATTATGTACCACAATTTTTTTTATTATTAATTTAATAATGTATATCTTGGCGACCGAATGGCGGTAACTGGTACAATATTTTGCTTAGGTATTTAAATACTTGAAGAATTTATTTAAATCAATGAATTAATTGTTACGCACTTAAAATGTACTTTGAATGTATTTTAATTGTATGCTTTATAGAATATTGTTTTGAATTGACTGATTTCACTACCTAATTTGTCTTATATGTAGAAAAATTGTATAGAACTTAAATCAATGTTATTATGTTATTTAATTTAAAATATTTATTGTTACAATCACCATTGAGATTTTAGATCATGAAATAAAATGCTATTAAATATAATCACTGTTTATTTATTATAATTCATCGAGGTAACTTAATTACAATTTAATGTTATGGCTCCTCTAAAAGTAGATTCAACTAATATATTATAATTATTATAAAAATGAGCATTTAAAGGCAGTGAAGGTAGCAAACAGTTTAACTGTGGGACTGGGACCAGTTATTTAAAAAAAATGGATTATTGCATTTTAATCCATGGAATTATGGAGCTATCGCAGTTATTTTAACTCTGTTGGCAGACTGCCAACAGAGTTAAAATAAAAAAAACAACTTATTGATAAAGGATATACGGAATAATTTTAAAATAGTAATTAATTTCGCAATTGAAAACATAATATTATAGTCCCTGCCTAACTTGGAACTTAATATCTGACTAATGCCTTCAGCTATTTAAAAACCCCCTTATTCATAATGGTCCGCTAACTTTAAACAGCCGCGAGTGTTTTTTCTCATTCTGACTTAGGTCAATAGAAGAAGACAGAGAGCGAATTAGCAATGCTTTAAGTTAGCAGACTATTATGAATAAGGGGGTAATTGTATAATAATTTATGTAATTGTACGTAGATATATTTTTACGGATGGAAGAACAATTCAGCCTTCATTCATAATACTTCTATAATAAAAATAAACTAAAGGTTATATAATAATATTATGTTTGTACATCATATCTCACACTAGATTTACTTAATATAAAAATCGTAAAGCTAGAAGAAATACAAGATTTTTTACAACAGACAAATGATTAGGTATATTTTAACAGCTATTAACTTAAATATTATTAAATAAAATACCACAATATCTGGTGGTGAATAATAGTACCAAAAGCACCATATATAAAGGAAGTTACCACCGAAAACTGCAATGGAGGAAGTATGAAGTCTATATAATAACGTAAGTGCAAATCTGGTTTACATAATTAATGTTTATATTTGAGTATTGTAATAACATTAGATAACTTATCCGTCTAGAATCTAGATCATAGGATCTCAACGTGGGCGATTGAGACTTTCGGGGGGGCAGTAGAAGACCCAGAGAAAATTAGGGGGCATTGAGATGGCGCAGATGGGGCGTGGGTAGATTAAAAAATATAGTCTATAAAGGCAAAAAAATACACGAAACAACTCTAGAAAAAAACATATTCTCAAAGTGAGCAAAATAAGGTTGAGAAACTATGATCTAGATAGACTGTTAAACTTTATTTTCAGCAAACGCACACTAAAACAGATTGACACATATTTTGTGTATGTATTGCGAGTGTAAGACGTAGCTTGTCATGCACACTAAAGAATAAACCTGGCCTGTTCTTATGCGTTGCCTAAAAGCAAGAGGCTCTATCTAGATTATCTATGGTAGGTAATAACATTTACATTCATTGTCTCATTAGACATCTTCCTTCGTCCTTCTATTTGTTATAATTTCACTTTTGAATATAGATCATAGCAAAAATTATTGTGCGATGACAGATTACAGTGTCCAGTTCTGAATAACTTCGTTATGAAGACAGTTTACACGATATCGCTATTCGTCTAGTTCGTTCTGAAGTTGCCACGCGCACCTGTTTGCGCAGACGTATTGCGGATTCGCCTGTCGGTGACCCTACTTTAGTTACTGCGCAACTATTCACAGCAACGTCAGAGTGAACTAGAATTTTGGCGAAGGCGAACTTAAGTAATTGCATAAAATCACGACTAATAACATATTTAAATTAAGGTGTATTAACAGTTACTTTGTGACCTTTCAAAGATCTTTTCTCCTTGCTTTTCACATATTTCGTACAGTCGAACACAAATGCACTAATGGCGACTAGAGCAAAGACTGCATAAAATATAGCCAAAGCTATGAGGAAATTATCTTCGGTGTCCCACAGGCGCTCTGACCTCAAGTACTCGTAGTTTGAGAGGACTTGGGTTCCGTTTGGCGGCGGGCAAGGCGACTGCACTATTATGTCGAGATGTTGTCTCTGAAATTAATATTTCAAACGTAAATATCTTATTTAAAAACCCGCGACCACTTAAAATTATATGTTACTGGAGATGATCACGTTAAACCAAAAACACGCTGTGATAGCCGCTTTATCATTTACTTTCCGCTCATAAACTTTCGGAAAAAATTAGCAATTAGATACAGTTAAATGAAATAAATTAATGTTATTTTTTCTATAGTAAATTGACAATTATTTGAATTTTTTTTATGAAAAAGGAGGACAAACGAGCGTAAGGGTCACCTGGTGTTAAGTGATCACCGCCACCACATTCTTTTGCAACACCAGAGGAATCATAGGAGCGTTGCCGGCCTTTCAGGAAGATGTACGCGCTTTTTTTGAAGGTACCCATGTCGTATCGTCCCGAAAACACCGCACAAGGAAGCTCATTTGTAGTACGTGGAAAAAAGCTCCTTTAAAACCGCACTGTGGAGGATATATCCATCTGGAATGGATGAGGATATTCATTCCAGATGGATGTTTCCAGTTTCCAGATGGATGAGGATATCCCCACCAGATGGTGGGGATGATATCCTAAATTGTGGCGTGTCGTGCGAAGGTGGAATTCGGCGGCAGGAATCAGGTTAAACAGCTCTTCGGAACACTCCCCATGATAAATGCGGTAGAAGACACACAATGAAGCGACGTCTCTACGCAACGCCAAGTGATCCAGCCGTTCACAGAGCACTGAGTCCCCGACAATTCGAGCTGCTCTGCGTTGCGCGAGATCAAATGGATCGGGCTGATACTGGGGTGCGCCAGACCAGAGATGACAGCAATACTCGAATTAACTGTCAAAACGGTCAACGGCAAGTATTGTAATTTTATATCAAGTATGCCATTTTCCAATAAAAGACAATTAAATGAGTGGTTTAGGTCCATATTATATCATTTGCATACCAATTCTAAGATTAGCGGGCCTACCATGAACTCTTATTGCGATTCAATTGGCAACCTAAAATGAACTGCTTTGTTTCGTACGACAACGTGATTAGAGCTATCTAAGTTAGGTTGACGTCAAATCAACTGATTAAATCGCAATGATGTCAGTTGAATGTCAAAAACGATGACAATTGAATCGTAAACTGATTTACTTAGTTCGTTCATTGATTCGTACCATGAGGTAATGTTTCAACCTAAACTGGATAGCTTATGTGTCAAAGTGAGAGATTCGAAAAAAGTTGCTACTTCCTTAGAGGAAAGTGAATCGTTATGTTAATAAGTTTTAAAAAATAGTGAAAACATACAGAAAAGGAAAATATTATTGATGAAAGATGAGATGAGAATACTTCATGGGACTGTTGTAATACAAAATACTGAAAATAAATACCTACCAAAAATGAAAATACTAAAGACGAGGCAGTAAGAGCCCGGGCTATAGCCTGTTCGCAAGAACGAATAATTAAAAAAAATGTTCTCCTCCTTTCAAATCAAACATCAATGGAGGTGCTATAAAAACTCGTTATTTTTACGAAAACACCTAAGCAAACATTTAATTTTACTGTAATTCAAAGAACTATATTTATTTATATTACTATTATTTAATAAGTACAAAAAGGGCGTAATAGTTTATAATTTGACGCTATAAAGCGTAATTTTAAAATGTATTTTTATTCATTTCTACGCAAGAAAACCGCTAAAATCATATCATTTTAGGTTTCGAAACGCAACGCATATGGTTCGAGTAAGAGAGACAAACTTATTAAAGGACTGTAGAGCGACATCTCTCTCACACCGCGGACCACAAACAAATTTATTTCGTTCATTCTTCATAAGGGATCCAAACGCCATTCAGTAAAAGGCACTTCATGGTACGAATTTTAGCGGTTTCCGTTTAGGTATCTAAACTGAACTGCATCGGAATCGCATCGCTTATTAAAAGTTAATGGTAGGGCCCCAGTTTTTGGTAAGCTAAAGGAGAATTGTATCCATGGACATTGCGCCACTTTTTTCCCCTTTGCTATCCTTTGACTCGTGGCTTGAGTTAAATTTGGGCAGTGGTACAATTTGGTCTCCTACTCCGTAATAATGAAAAAAAAAATATAATAAAGTCTTCTGAAATACCGTTTCAGTTACCAAGATGGCCGATTGAAAAATAAAGTAATACAATTTTTCTCAACGGGATATTATAGATGTGTACAAACCTGTTTATTAGTACACCTAAGATCTTTACTAATACTACTTCTCAGTGCGGTTTCGCTCATTTCCCGCCGCAGAATCTCTGGGATGACCCATCTGGACGGAGAGACATAATCCAGCCATGAGGTGTACGGTGGCAGATCTTGTTGCTGCAGCATGACCCCGTTGACCAACGTGCTGAGCAGGAGACAGAACCCGGATATCACTGATGCTGTCTTCTCCATCGGAACTAGGAATACTGCCGCGCGGCATAGCATCTGTATGCTGATGAAGTATAATACCATATAGCCTGGAAGTAGAAATGTAAATAGAATTATACTGTGAAATAGAGAGCAGTACAGTTAAAACTAGTGTGGGGCAGTTTATGTGAGTTTTACAAAATATCGGCCTCAACAGAGCTTGTATGAAATAGTTGAAGCGAGTGGAGGCAGCATGTGACATAATATGGAAGTCCGTAATATGTGTCTGCTGCTCTGGGAGGCAGGCTGTGATAAGGCGCCTTTTTCTGTCGTGTAGTAAGCACGTAGTAAGTAAGTTTGAGAAATTGTGAAATTAGAGGTGTAGTGAGACTTACCCTCTTATGCCTCAAAGTGACGTAATTGCTATGCCACTTAGAATTATGCATTCAATATAGAATGTCAAGTGCAGGGCGTAGTAAAACTTACCATCACGAGATCGTTTTCATATCGTCACAAACATTATGTAGGTAATAATTCTTGCACATTGAATTTTATAATTAATATAATTATGATGAACATAGTTAATAGCCCAGCTCATCTCACAACAACCGACTTAACCATAATGTTAATCCTTGTGGTAGAGTAGTGTCGGTAGGTACAACTACATCATAATTATAAATATAACATTATAACTATGTATATAATTGTACTTTACCCGAGTTTATAATTATTAAGAATTACCTACTAGAGTATTATAACAAGAAATATGCGTGAATTCTAATAAAGTACAAGACCGTTACGTAAGTAGGTTCTAGTACTTGCCTATTAATTTAATATAACAAATAATAAAATTTATTGTAGTTGGCGTTACTTTGCGGAAATCCATAATTATCAAAATGTTTTGAGTTTTCTTTTGTGTTAATTCCGCCTATTTGTCTTTACACAATTCCACACGTGTTTCCGCTCTACACGAGGCGTCCTTAGGAGAAGTTGACTCGCCAAACTCCGACACGAGACTGCAGTCTCGTCAGACAAATATTGGTGGAAACACTAAAGAAAACTCAAAACATTTGGATAACAAATACTAAATATTAATTTGTAAAATAGAAATGCTGTAAAGTTTGCCCTTCTGATCATATTTTGCAATTTTGGCTGTTTTTGAGCAATTGTTGCCGTCATTAAATGCATAACATCCGATATCTGTGTATTACCTAAGTAAACATAGAAGCCGTCATAGGAAGCCGCCGCCTGCGCATACAGCCCGCTCATCGCGTAGCTCGGTACCAAGTACGCCAACCACGTCACCACTCCCGACCATAACTCCAGGAATTGCTGGAATTAAACATTAAAAATGTAGATGTCTGTCGATGGTTTCAAGTAAAGAAAGGAAATTGATGTAAAATATAATATTATTTTTTCCCAAAGTTTCGAGAGCTCTACATCCAGCAGCTGCCCTGTTCAAAGCAGTCTCTTACCAACAGTGTGACCTATACCCTGTCACGTACACACAGACAGCTGAGAACGCGTAGAAAGAGGGCTATGTATATGGAAGTATGTACATTCACTCTATACCTTAGCTGTAATGTTTTATTTGAGATACCAGAGTCAACAAATCATCGCCCGTGACCGCAGGTCAATCTCTATTAATATCACAGAAGCGTTATCGGCTTTTTAGGTGGGGTGATTCTTAAATAGCGTATTTGATTTATATACCTAATAAAGATCACATTGTCTATTACTAGTACTAGCAAAATAGATAAAATATAGCTCGTAGTTTTTTGCTCCACCAACAGAAGTTGCAATTTTTTTGGAATCTGCATGATGATGATATGTCAAGGCCAAAGACTTGGAATATACTAGCGTATATATTACCTGGTAGTATAATGTTTACGACCTGTCAATAAATTCGGGTACAGTAACAGCGACACTATGCTTAACTTTTCTATGTTTCTGTTTGTAAGACACTGACCTCTACTATGTACCACTGGTCTGGCGGCTGTCAAAGTACTTTTGTGCCTGCTTGATATTCGCCATTTTGGCACTGTTGACCATGTAGCGAGAGTCTGCGGTACTAAAACTAGTGATGACAACCTCAGCAAACATCGATACTATGGTGGGAAATTATTTACAAAATAATGTGTATTTTATTACGTTGATTCTTGAAGCATAAATAACACGGAAAACGAACGAAATTAATTCAAAATGTAAAAATACTTCAGAGTATTGTACGTTCCTTCGCAGCCATTTGTCTTATACGCCAAAATTAGTTCTCTGGACGCTCGCGAGTACGCTTCAAATAGAAACAAAAACATATGGAACAGCTTATCCAGTGGTATTTATACAAGTCAATGGTAAGAGGTGTTCATCTCTCTCGCACACTTTGTTATTCTATACGCTAGTATGTTGGAACTCTATGGTCTAGACGGCCATCATAATGAGCCGTAAATTCAGATCCGCGATTCACACTATGCATTTATTAATGAGAGTAACTCACATCAAAGAGTATGTAGAGCGTCCTGGAGTACAGTCCGACGGCTATGTCTCTCTCTACGTAGCGGCGCACGGAGCTCGCCTCTCGCGCGCTCAACCACAGTAGCAGCGGCCAACACGACACACACGCTACCGCGTAGTGGAACCCCACGCGATCATTTTGTGTCAACTGCAAAATTACGAATATACACTTTACCATTTTTTAAATGGACTCTGCACAAATCAACTCAAGGTCATTTTATTTACAAAGCCTTCATTCCTCCTTGTAATTCTTACTCGTGCACAAAGAAGAAAAAGAAATTGTACAGTGGACTGAAATGTGACACGGAAATATTTTTGGTTAGTACGCCCTTTTCGATCCCAGTAATAATGCAATAATTGTCAAATACATAATTGTTACCTGTTTGTCAGTTCCAAGTACAGATGTTTTAATTTTTTTTTCGATATGAAAACGGTGACATGACACGGTTGCCAATATGATCAATATTTATTGTAGACGTACAAGGTGCCTGTGTACATACTTTATATTGTAATTTGTCTTTTTGAACCCAACGTTGTAGGGGCTATGAGCACTCGCTATTTAAAACAGCCTGGCGCAACTCTAATAAACTCGAATATGTATGGCATTGCACTAAAAATAATGGCGGCAAACGCTGTCTCGCTCTAACATATATTCGAGTCTTTTGTTTGTTTTGGTTTGAGTGTCATGTGACATGTCATTCATTCAAAATAAAAGTGACTGTTAACAATTTTTGTTACGAATTTTCGTTTTCTTTTGCTTTATTCGTGTATTATTCAGGGTAATGTGCTTAATTATTTATAGAATAAATGCGTAAGCCTTTCTAAGCAATACCATGTAATAAAAAAATGTGAAAAGTATGTGGTTTAAAATCTGGCTGGTCAGATGGGAGTAAGAGAATTGTCATAGCTAAATTCTTTTTAGACAAAGAAAGGTAAGCACTTATGAACAAAATACAGACTTAAGAACAAAAGTGATTAAAAGTGATAGAGTATTGATTTAATTCATCTAGAGTAAAAATCATAATATTATAATCAATCTGTAGTCTTTGACACTTATTTATCGATTGTCGATATTTTATTTAATTTATTTTTATTTATTTCATTTTTATGGTATCTATATTTTTGTTTAATAAGTTTATCGATCTTAAGATAGTTTATAAGTTTATTAACCCTTACAATCCTTTTTATTATATTATATTGTGGTTATGATGTGAAAAAAAAAATTTAAAGCCTAAAAATTAGGGTCAACTAACTTCAGTTAATATGTATTCTGTTATAATTTCAGATTCAAGACCCACGCCTACAACTTTATTGCAACATCTGAAAAACGAATACCAAGGACTGTCTGAACAAGACTATTAATAAAATATTATATAATATATATATTATCGATAATTAGTTAATCATCGCTAAAATTATGGATTGATTCCAAACCTATATATACTAGTCAAAACAAAATAAGGGCCACTTGATTTTTTTGGCCTCGCTAGCGATGATTTATTTTTTATGCATTCTCAAGTAGCTGATACTTTATTGTGGTGTTACCTTATTTGTTTACACACTTTTTTTGAGCATTCCACCCGCATAATTTTTAAAGTGGGTAGTTTTAGATAATTTATTGCAACCACTTGATTCTACCCGATTTTAAGACGGATTTCAACTCAGTCAAATTGACGATTCTCTCAGGAACACTGTAACTTTCGTTTGACTAGTGGCTGAATTCGAAGTCATATGGACTTGCCAACCGTAACTAGGGCCGTAACATTGCTTCAAGAAGGCCATTCGCAGCGTTCTGTGGCGTTGCAGCTGGGTTTTTCCCGGCGAGCGATCCAGAATGCTTGGAATCGTTTTCAAGAGACTGGGAGACTAACCAGGAGACGGGGATCTGGCAGAGTTTGAGCAACTACAGCACAGGAGGACCGCTATGAATGCATCATTATTTTATGCTGTCTTCAATAAAAATCAATCAATTTATCCAACTGAAACATTGATCAACCTATAAACCTCAAGAATTCATGAGAATACTGTAAAAACGTGGTGGCCCTTATTTTGTTTTGACTAGATATTTATTATATTGGCTGCTCTGATATTACGTCATTAGTTGATTATGTTGGTATCAAGATTTAGTGCAATACAATACAAGCGATGCTGGAGTGCCCCAAGGCTGTGTGCTGTCTCCCACGCTGTTTCTTCTGCATATCAATGATATGTTGGTATATACACCTCCAACATTCATTGCTATGCAGACGATAGCACTGGTGATGCCGTATACACTGGCCATGCAGGTCTCTCTCGGGAAATCGTCGACCAGTACCGGGAGAAACTTGTGTCTTCTATCGAGTCCTCTCTTGAGAAGGTCGCGGAATGGGGAAAATTGAACCTTGTCCAATTTAAACCCCTGAAGACTCAAGTTTGCACGTTTACCACTAAAAAAACCCCATTTCTCGTATCACCGCTCTTCGAGAACACTTCTCTTAAAGCCGCGCCTAGTATCGGAATACTGGGTCTCGAAATCTCGTGCGATTGCCAATTTCGTGGTCATCTGGAAGGCAAAGCCAAATTGGCTTCAAAGAAACTGGGCGTCATAAATAGAGCACGGCAATACTTCAAGCCGGCCCACATACTAGCGCTCTACAAAGCGCAGGTCCGGCCACACATGGAGTATTGCTGTCATCTCTGGTCTGGCGCACCCCAGTATCAGCTCGATCCATTTGACCGCGTGCAACGCAGAGCAGCTCGAATTGTCGGGGACCCAGTGCTCTGTGAACGGCTGGATCACTTGGCGTTGCGTAGAGACGTCGCTTCATTGTGTGTCTTCTACCGCATTTATCACGGGGAGTGTTCCGAATAGCTGTTTAACCTGATTCCTGCCGCCGAATTCCACCTTCGCACGACACGCCACAAGTTAGGATATCATCCTCACCATCTGGATGTGTGGCGGTCCTCAACAGTGCGGTTTTCAAGGAGCTTTCTTCCACGTAATACAAAGCTGTGGAATGAGCTTCCTTGTGCGGTGTTTCAGGGACGATACGACATGGGTACTTTCAAAAAAAGCGCGTACACCTTCCTTAAAGGCCGGCAACGCTCCTGTGATTCCTCTGGTGTTGCAAGAGATTGTGGGCGGCGGTGATCACTTAACAACCTCCTATTCCATAAAAAAAAGCGACATTTTTCATTATTTTGGATGGCACTCCCGTCTCTTGAACGTAGTGTTTAAATTCTCTTTGATTTAAAACGTTAGTAATACTACAGAAAGTAATCTATGGGCTATTTGTAAGTTTTATGTTGTGGCCAGTTAACAGAATTAGTACTAGATTTTACAAAAATCCTATCCAAAATTATGAGCATATTATAATTCACTAACAAAATAAATTGCTACGTTTATTATTGAATGTGTATCAATGGTAGGCGGAAGTAGTTCGGAGCGAGGGACTTGGTCTGGACCCATGTCCGGGAATGGGAGGTAAAGTTTACATAGCGATTTATAAATAAATAAAAACTAAAATAAAAACCATTTCATTCTACCATAAGATCATATGTGTTAGTAAGGAAAACATACACTAAAACTAATGTTAGTAATCTTAAATAACTATCTAATCCTATATCTAAGACAGGCCCGATTAGGCAGCACCAGCACCATTTCACAATTGTTCAGGTACTGATAAATAAACCTGTCAGCAAATACCCTCAGGATGCTATTGGAACTAGCCCGCACCCTGCGCACCAGAGATGTGCACCGTTTGAGCATGATGGTGTAGAAGCAATCTAAATGCGCATCCGCTAACATACCCGACGCGTTGTCAGTGAATTACTATTTCAGTTTTGTGATAATTTTAAAATTGTGATGTATCTATAGGCTAGGTACCTTGGGGTCTGTGGTTTGCAAGTCCCAAAACAGCGTACCAGTGATGAGAGACATTATGGCGGCGATCAGCACTCGCGTGATGACGTTTGACAGTGTCGTCATTTGAGTGTACAGCAAGCTTTTTCTGAAATATATTTTATTATTAGAAATAAAAGAAAATTTATATAAAATTAAAAAAATATAATTAATATTAGTACTGTGCCAGCCCCACAATTGAGTTTTTCATGCTTACAGGTCTCCAGATTGTAAGAGACCACTGCCACCCATACTCTCATGCGACCACAGGAATCACATGAGCGTTGTCAGCTTTTTAAATAGGTGAACACCTTTTAGGTATCCATAACATACATATATATATATATCCATCTTGATAAAAATAGAAAATGAGTTATTTAATATAAGTAATTGTTCAGTTGCACGTGGAATATAAGTTCCTTGAAAACCGCCCTTCCTTCTAGGACAAAATCTCATAGCTTGAACACTTTTGAAGTAATCCTTCACCCTGTACTCTGTACTTACATAAGTATTATATAGGTAGGAGATTATTAAAACTATGTAAGGTGGTATTTTATTGAGCCATTAAAACATATAGAATGTGCATAAACCTAGTTTATGAGTGTCCAAATTAACGAGAAAAAAACAATTCCAAAAAAATTGTTTGATGAAATAAGTATAAATAAGAGTAGGTTGTATAAATAAAATAAAAGTAGTGACAATTCATAATGTTATGCTCGGCTCAAATTATTCCAGTCCAGTAATCCAGAGAGTTAATCGAAACAGATGTTCCATCAAGAGTTGATCCAGTCCAGTGTTGGACTGGAACTACAAAAGTAAAACTAGAAGTCACAATTTTCGGTTGCCAAAATCGCAGAAACATACATGTTATCTGTACAAAGAAGTCAAATAAGCTTTATTCAATTGGACTTAAACTAAGACAGGGGTGGGACAGTCGCCTTATAGTGACGTTTTCAGAAAACTGTAGTGCCATCTGTTAGTTGGCCCCAAAATTAAAGCTTTGTCAGCTGTCACTCGCTTTGAAACCTGCCCACTGGTCATAAAATGGCGGCTACTTCTAGCGTTTGCACTTTGCGCATGTATGTAGCTCTCGTGTTCCATTTTGCATATTTTTGGTATTGAAAGCGAAGTGTAAGTGCGTCGAGTCGAGCCTTGTGTTCCTCCGCCTTGCTGTTGCGAATTCACTCCAAAAATCTCCTTATTCTGTGAATTTCTACTTTTTGTGATAGAGACACTTTTGTTTGTGGAATTTATGAACTTTGGTGTAATGCCGAGACGTTGTGCTTTCGGTTATGCGCTCCGTGGTAAGTAAATTAATATATTACTAATATATTATAGTTATTTTCGGGGCCAATATTCAGATGGCGCTAGTTTACAAATAGACAGCTCATAATGCGTAGAGAGGGCTCTCTTTTCCCTATATATTATTATACTCTTTGAACTAAGAGCTATTGGATCGTCACTATGAATATTTCTTTTAAATTACTGAAACTATCATATGTTCGGAAATAGTAGAGCTTGTGAGAAGAACATTCTTACAAGAAACTCAACAGCGACACTTTTCAATCAATAGAGTATTTTACAATGGCTGTAATATACAAAACAAATTAGTAGTAAGGTGCTACATCCAATATATTTTCAATATATCAGTTTTAAATATCAAATATTTCATAAAAAGTAATAAAGTGTATAAATATAAATTATTCTATATTGGATTTATCATGATTGAGGATTGTAAGTATGCTTCATGAAAATGATGGTCGTCATTCCTATTATAATTAGTAATCGTATCCAACAAATACAATGATTTTTAAACTATAACAGGTCGACCTGGCACCACAAGCAGCACCCGTTTCAAATAATATTTGAGGAGGAGAAGTCTTGCATTCCGTATTGTTTGCCTCGCCTTAATGAAGTCCTATTTCGTGAGGTCTTTAGCTCACGCCGCTTTTGCATGTAGTAGTAGCTTCCATGTATTTATGCCATGTATTGACTATTTAGATTTTTAAAGGTGGTACAATTGGGCGCTGCGGATAGGGTAAAGGCAGGGTAAAGTAGGGTTAACTCACTCTACGAGGGCGAAGACCTGGGCGACAGGGTTGGCACTGGGAGCCGGCGCGGGCAGCGGCACGGGCGCGGGAGGGTGAGGCGGGGAGTGCGCCCCCGCGAACACGCCCGCCAGGGACTCTATCCTCCCGGAGGACTCCAGCATGGCCGCCGCAGACAGATCGTCCAGGGTCACCAGGTCCACTGCAACATGCATAGCTTTAGTCCCTAAATAGTAACATAATTATAACTTTTTTATTAATGAAAATAAGGGACGAGCATGACGTTCAGCTAATGGTAATATTGATACGCCCTGCCCATTACAATGCAGTGCTGCTCAGGATTCTAGAAAAACCACAAAAATTCTGAGCGGCACTACAACTGCGCTCGTTACATTGAGACATAAGATGTCCAGGATGTACTGGACTGTAATTAATTAAATTAAATTTGTAACAGCGAGATTGAAAGAGCGACATCTCCAGTCAATTTCCTAATTGGGGTTGAGCAGGTTATCAACTGTAAAGTAGATCCTGTTGATGAGATGAAGACAAGATTTACGGACCATACGAACGGTTGCCTCAATTGAAAGAACGCTCGGACGGAACCCGAAAGGTTCATAAATTTTGGTAACAAATTTAATTGTATGAAAAATTGTTCAGTCTTTAAGTGGTCGGTAATTTTGCTACTCAAAATTCAGATCCATATTAAGATTTGCTAGACAAATATTTCAAAATTGATCTACTACTTGAAGTATTAACAAATATTTTTGAAATTCAAATACTTTTATTCAAAATAGGAGTTAAAATCACTAATTGAAAGTCAAAAACTAACAGCTATTTGAAAATGCCTTAGACCTGAGAAGAACGGGCGCATTAACACAGCGGGCTTTTTTTTAAATAAAATTTCGTCGCAATATAAGATCATACAATTAAATTTATTATTATATACCCTGAAAGCGGTCGATCCATTTATGAAGACCATCCACCCAGAAAGTCAATTATGTTAAAGTAACTCCTACGAAACAAACATTTCTTAACAATTCTTTTGAGTTTCGTAACAGCAGCATTAGCTAAGTTGACAATCTACAATCGTCAACGCTAATACTCGTAGAAACCTAATCAAATATTTGGGAATGACGTCACAATAACGTTAAGTCACGTGGTCAAAACGAACGAATAGAAAATTGGTAGCCAAATTTATATCGTTCAAAATGATAGAAACGTAATCGATTCTACAATGTTGATTGCTACCACAGACTAAAATGGCTACATCTCATATTAAATCATAACAAAGTTACAGTTTTGACAAGCGCTAACGAAACACTTTCTAAGTTTTTGTGCGACAACCTAGCGTTCACCGAGACGCAGTAGAAAACGATAAAAAAATGGCATCATCGACGTTTATTTGATCCAGTTGTGTCGAGACGGAGAAGTTTTTTATTCAATAGTTGTTATGGTAGCATATGTTGAATTGTGTTTACCATGTCGCATTTAAAATGCATATGTTACCGGCAATCTGTATAATCCGGTATTGTATACAGTACCTAGGCAATGTATAGAATACCTAAAATGTGTAGGTAATGTATGAAATATTATTTATTTTAAACTTTCCCTAGGTATTCTATACAGTACCGAATTCGCAGCCGGTAATTTATGTAAGACAAGTAAGACAAGATCAAAAGTTACATGAGCTGAGTTTCGTATCAGAACGTGAGGAATCATTGAGTTCTGCACTCGTGTGCTGTGTTTGTTCCGAAGAGGCAACAGATGCTCATTCGTGTGGAATGTGAAATACAACACTCATTATTTATAATCTATATATATAAAAAAATGAATTGCTGTTAGTTAGTCTCGTTAAATCTCGAGAACGGCTGGACCGATTTGGCAAATTTTGGTCTTGAATTGTTTGTGGAAGTCCAGAGAAGGTTTAAAAGGTTAATAAATATGAATATTCTCGGAATTAAATAAAAACAACGATTTTAATTTTTTTTATGTGTCCCCCGTCGTTTAGAAATCAAATTAATATAATATATAAAAATGAATAACTAATTAGAATTTTTATATCTTTCTAACTTTCTCAGGAAGTAAAAATTAAACTTCATTTTAGCTTAACATAGTTGGTAGGTTACTTACAATTTTTAACTATCTATCAGATTATTCTTATTAAATTAATAAAATACCTTCATTTAATATAAAGTTAATAAAGTTTTAAGAAATAAAGATTTTTATAAATACGACGTGCTTAGTCATGTGCGTACGCGGACGAAGTCGCGGGTATCAGCTAGTTAAAACATAAAATAAAATTACAATTTTTATAAAATATTTTGTAATAGAAATTCTAAGAACTTCTAAGAAGCTTTCACTTCTGACGTGTAGTACTATGACTGTATGTTTGTGTGTATGCCTATTCCGGTTACATGTTCTTTTACTTCGGAAATAGAAGCTTTAGTCCCACCCATAAAAATAAAATCAAAATAATATGATGCAATTTTTCAACCGCTCGTAAATAAATATAATTTGTTTTGTAGAGTACCTAATACTTACAGTAATAGTCGGAGGGGTTTTTAAATGCTGGACATGGGTAATCAATAGAAGCGAAATATGGCAACATATCTCTCCGGTACCCGCTAAACATGGTGCGACCAGCTGATATTAACACCACCTGTCAATGAAAACGCATCACTTATATTTCGAATATAATAATAAGCTTAGAAGGAAAATACCAACTACAAACAGTCTTGGTCAACGGTCAATCCATATAACTTTTGTAAAGATTAACCTAAAATATGTTCACGATATGTTTTTTTTGATGCAAGTTAGCATCAGCCTTTTAATGTAAATGTAAGATTCGATGGCAAAATCATCTCATCATCAAATAGCTTACCTTTGTCAGCATCGCGAATATCTCATAGGTGGGTGGATGGAGCGACATAATAACTAATCGACCAGTACTGGCCCAGTTCCTCAAATACTCCACGAGGAAAAATGTGTCAAATATATCCATTTCTTTCGTGGGCTGATCAAGGATAAGGACGGCCATGTCTAGAAGAAGCTGGCACGCCACGTTAAGGCGACGGACCTCAGAGCGAGTAAGGCGGCTTACGTTTGTGTCTCTCACTTGCTCCAAGCCCAACTCTTCAATGAGAAGATTTATCTGAAAAAAGATAAAGACATTATGAATTGATTTACCTACTTTACATATAAGCCTTTTATACAGACAATTTGCATAAGGAATTAAAATTAACATTGACTATATTATACTATAGCAAGCCAATACAGACATATTCGTCTGTTTGCCTTTCTTGACACAGGCCTCGTCCACATCTTTCCAATCTGTACGATCTCCAGCCAGGTGGTCTGTCTTCCAGTCCAGGTGTTCCGCTGTTGATCTTAGTTCCTCCCTACGTTTTGAAAGTCTTCCTCGTTTGTATTCTGGATACCAATTATTTTGCTACATTTGTCCTTGACTACTAAATATTTATTATCTATTGACTAACTGACTTTCAGTTAGAAGAGTGTGGGTTTTGGGTTTTATTGAAGGCATATAGGCACTCCATATTAAATATCAGATCGTGCGCAGTGCGATGCGTTCGGGGTCGTTTATGAGTTAAAGTTATATACGGGTGAATTTTAAGGTATTTTCAGTCTACATACCCGATCCTTATTATCCATTTTGACCTGGTTAACATTATTCCTGGGTCTTCTGAGCGCAGCATGAAACCGCAGGGTGTGCTCTACAGTCATGGAGGGACATAATGAAGTGTCCTTCCGGACGTACGCAGCCACCTTACGTAGCGTCGAAGAAGCCACCGGCTGACCGTTCAGCACTATATCACCACTTAATTTCTGGAATAAAAACAAATGATAACCGTGAGGTTTTTTTTTAGGGAATAAGTCGACAAACTAGCACAATGTGAGAAAGCTAATATTGCCGCCCATACTTTCTTGCAACGCCAGAGGCATCAAAGGAGGCGGCTTTATAAGGTGTACGCCGTTTTTACGTTGGCCAAAATAACTGACAGCACTTGGGTTTCCAGTAGCTCTACTGACACGTATAGACAGTACCTAATTTGTACAAAGAAATTATTTATGATATAACTAGTCTGGCCATAGTTATTATTAAATTTTAAAAGCGTTTATGATGTTAGAAACTTCACATTTCCCGCCATTTCACATATTCTTTTCGAGGTTAATATAAAATCACAATAATTGAAAAAGGTGTTGAATTAAACAGAATTGCAATTATTGTTTTACATCAAGTAGTTTACTTGATTTCAATACACTTCAGAAGTCAAGGTATCAGTCGTATATTTCACTATCGTATATCAAAAAACACCTAAAGCTTGGTGCTTATTGTCGACATACAGGACATGCCCAAAATGAACCCTTACAGTTAAAGAGAGCGAGAGAGAGATTGATCAAAATGCTTGCTGTTCGCGCGTGAAAAATATAGAAATATTCTTTTAACTGATAAAAAAAATTATCACAGTTGAAGAATACTAGAACAAGTAAAATGACAAAGTGTAACTTGGTAATCGTTCAGCCATGGTTTGGTGGAGAGTGTTTTAACAAGGAGCTACCAAGTTCATTTTTGTGATAAAGGAGTGACGACTTTAGCCAAAGTGTATCAAGAGACTGTTTTAGTTGATGTTACGAAAACTCTTAGCAATATGCTTATTTTTAAATATACTTTGGACTTTCCAGCAATGCATCTGGTCACAATAAGGAGAAGGACAAATTACCCAAGCAGGAAGTTCACTTTCTGACTTTATGAAAGCTAATTTGGTCTGGCTCTTGTCTACTCCAGATCTAAGCCCCAGGCTGGACTACACACGGGCACACAAACTGAACCACCGCTCAAAAAACGGGCGACTTCTCGACATGATTCTACATGATAACACACGGTTGGTCTGGAGTTACATAACTATTTTAAGCCTGTCATTTTAAATATACATTTTTATCTATTGCTCAGACTTCAACAAATAAATACACGTAAGTTTTATTATGATAACATTGCGTCATAAAAATAAATGCATTTTTATGACTTTCAGTTGCTTATCAATTTCAAATGACTCTAAGATAAATGATATAAGTAACCTTCCTAACTCCAGCGAGAACATCCAACAGTCCTGTAGCCTCGTAGTGGGAGGTTGCCAAGACAGCGAGGATCTCCCCAGACTTCACCTCAAAGCTCAGTCCAGACACCAGTAGCGTGGACTTGTTCTCCGGTGATGTTATCTCTATGTTGTTCACCTGTAATTACATAAAACAGATACAGATTTACGAGTATCTTGCTCACGAAAGATTTTTAAATAAATTCGTAAAAAAACTTTTTGTTGTACGTATTTTTAAATTAGAACGCCACGCTGCCATTTTGGTTTTTACCATAATGGTGTTTATTATTATTGCTAAAATCAACTCTGTTAATTTTCTTTTTATTTTATGAGAAACAGCTCGCTTATGAAACGGATGGACGGATGAGCACTGAACATTGAAAATAAATTAGATAATTATTTCATTCTTAAAATCCCTATGAAAGTAGGTGTTCAAGAGTTTCACTGGATTTTTATAGTCTTCGACTTATAAGTCATCTCTTATCTTGTTCGTGTTTCGCTTCCAAATTAAGATACACACCGTCTGCAATACTCGTATTATGTAACAGCTTATAGAATATTTTCGTCCAGTAAAGAAAAACCTGTTCCCATTTGTTGTATTAAACATATAATTGTGATATGACTAGCAAGGCCATATGTGATGGGAGCTAGATAACAGTGATTAAAATCAACATCCTACGATGCAGGAGATGGTCAAAGTATTGCAGAAAAGGCTATACTCGACAAAGGTTATCCTCATTATATACTATGAGATCCAATATCCAATAGTCAACTCTGTCGGCATAAATAAGCTGCCTGATCACCTCGTATTTTCTTCTCACTTGGTAAATGGCTAGAGTTTTTATACACCGCATATTGCAGACGAACCATCGCCCAGAACGAAGCCACCCGGTCCCCCACCCATAGATGAACCTATTCATGTCCAACAGCAAAACATAAACACTTGAATCAATTTTCTTTTACTGCTACAAGTTTAGAAACAGATTTGTCATCTTTCCTTGTTCTTATCCAACTCATTTAATCAGCTCTAATATAAGCTTCAATACTTACATAGTAATTAGGATAGATATATGCGGAGTGTGCGTAGCCGTCCAGATGGTCGCCTGGCCTGAGGGTGGAGTGCTTCCTGGACTGCGCCAGAGACATGTGGCTACCGGCTTTTGACATGCGACCCCCCAGGTGAGATGACGGCATCATATAACTGCAGAGAACAATCACAATCTTATTATACATCTGCAACTTCTACCGCTATTATCTACAGATTCTTTCCTGATTTATACAATTTTCATGCAAATTAATCAAGTTACCTAATAAGCAGAGAAAGAATTCCCGTAAGGACCTGCCTGAGTGAATATTTTTATGAGAAATGAGGATAATATGACGACCTGTATAGCCATAGAGTGGTTAGCCTACGTACTATGCTAGAGTTCCCGGGTTCGAATCCCGGTAGGAGCAAGCATTTATATGATGAATATTGACGTTTGTTTCCGAGTCATGGATGTTTATATGTATTAATGTATCTTCAGAATGTATTTATGTATGTTTAAGTAAGTAAAGGCCGGCAATGCTCCTGTGATTCCTCTGGTGTTGCAAGAGATTGTGGGCGGCGGTGATCACTTAACAACAAGTCACCCGTACGCTCGTTTGTCCTCCTATTCCATAAAAAACAAAAATTGTATTAAATATATCGTTATCTTGCAACCCATAACACAGGCTATAATATGCTTAATTTGGGGCAAGATAATTTGTGTAAAAGTGTGTCAATAAAATATAAAAAAAAAACTAACGTGGTACTGATTACTATCACTTCCACCCAGGCTATCTCGTACCAACAAATAAAGAAATAGCCGCTGCTGACGTTTGAAATATAATCTGACTGTATGCATTCTAATTCTATTCTAAATATATTTTTGATTAGAATGCTTACACACTTTTCTTCTATTCTGAGTATGTCAGACGAATAAACAACAATTGAATGAAATCCAATAGTCATGTCTTCTGGCTATGCAATATCATGAACATTTTATATTTTCGCTGCAATTACTTTATATCGAGAAGTTTTAATTAATTTAGGTAAATACCTTTGATGGTCATTGTCGGGAACGAAGTCAGCAACACTGCTCCTCCTGTTAGTGTATCTAGTTCTTGCGTCGATACCCAGAAGGTTGGCTTCACTGACGGACTTATTACGGGAGCTGGTATAGTGAGAATCTCTGATACCAGCCTGGTGCATCGCAACCAGTGGCACTCCTGTTGCATGCTACAAAATATACAGAAGTTAAGATCAACATATTTACCAGTTTGCACAGGACGCCGGCAAGAGTATGGGTACCAGAACGACGCCTATTTCTGCCGAGAAGCAGTAATGTGCAAACATTACTGGGTTTCGGTCTGAAGGGCGCCGTAGCTAGTCATATTACTGGGCAAATGAGACTTAACATCTTATGTCTCAAGGTGACGAGCGCAATTGTAGTGCCGCTCAGAATTTTTGGTTTTTCAAGAATCCTGAGCGGTACTGCATTGTAATGGTTAGGGCGTATCAATTACCATTAGCTGAACGTCCTGCTCGTCTCGTCCCTTATTTTCATAGAAAAAAGAAAGAAGAAGATGAAACATTGGTGATGGTGATTATTATAAGACTATCGAGTGTATCATACAAAAACTCCGAGCTAGGGGTTTAATGAAAACTTTTAACATTCATAAGTGTCCTGTAGAATAAATTGATTTTGATATGATTTAATATTTGTGTTGACTAATTGAAATACTTTTTTCTGTAAATTTCGATGAATTTCTAGAAAGTCGATTTTGATTGATCATCGCGCTTGTCCTCCACAGCGGCAATTAACAATCTTTTTAAACAAAATAGAATAATAATGAGCTTGCTAGTATCCTAATTACGTCATCGTGGCACCCAACATTCATTTATTTAACTTCCTGTATCCCCTAGCAGTTGCAAAGAGCACCCATAGTGCATCTACATCGCCATCGGTCCTGAGCATCTCTCTTGAATTCACTCCAGCTCTTTCCGATGTCTGTCGCTTCCGCAATGACAGTCCGCCACCAGGTTTACTTTGGGCGGCCATGTTTGCGAAACCACCTGAAAGATTACTATCACTATACTTAATATCCCTGACCTGGTATGTTTGTTGCATATTCTGCAATCTGAAGTCAGGGTCTGACCGGTACTTTCGACTGTGCTTGTAGTTCATCGAGGTCTCGTTGTCAGAGCTATCGTAACCTGATGAGGTCTCTCGGATGCCTCGACTTTGACGCTGGATTCTGAAATGTTCAATGAAAATATATGAATCTGATAAAAGAGTGCTGTGCTACAACAAAAGCTTAATCATAAGTATAGGTCTACAGTACTACTTGTATACTGAAACAAACACAAAGTCACATAATGGCGTGTTTTATAGAAGAATACAGTCACATGTCGCTGGTCTATGGCTCTGCAGCACGTGAGGTTTTGACATTAGTAACAGCAGATAACGAGCTAGTAAATCGAGTGGCTTGTGTATGGAACAGAGTCAAAGGATTGGGCTTGATGCAATTTTTTCTACTAATTGGTAATATTATTTTTATATAGTACTAGCTGACCCTACAGACGCTGTTCTGTCAATAGAAAAAAATGATGTAAGTATTCCGGACTGATGTTGTCTAAAGCCATCGGAAATGGGTCGCAAAGTTAATCGAGTTAAAAATGAACTGTGTAACAGCTTTTGCGTTACCGCTTTAAAATGCCAATTTTTTTAAAATACTAAAATGGATATAGTTTGATATCCTTAAGAGAGGACTTAAGGACTTTTGTGTAGACCTATATAAGATAAATCCTCAATTCGATAATACATTATTTTGTTATATTATCTCAAACGGTTTAAACAGTGTGTTCGTTGAAAGCTGCCAGACGGCTTATTTTTTCCGACACCTCCAACAAATATCGTCAATGAGTACAAAAATGTATAAAAAAACAAATTATATTTTAAAACATTCCTTGAGAACCATTGGTGAAAAAAGCATGAAAATCGGTGCAGTAGTTTCTGAGCTTATCGCGAATAGATAGAAAGACAGACGCGGTGGAGGATTTTGTTTAATAACATGTAGTGATTCTTTGGATGGTAGGAATAATTTAGATAAAACGAACTTTTACCCGCAATTTCGTTTGCGCGCACTTTTAAACTTAGTATTTGTACTTACCCATAACGAAAATAAAACAAACCATTTCAAATATCAGTTAGTTCAAGTTTAATAAAATACACTTTTTTTCAAGTTGACTTGTTGCCAGTGATGACTTACGGTACGCAGCCGTGGTCGCTAAGTATGGGCCTGATGAGAAAGCTCATGGTCGCTAAGAGGGCAATGGAGGCGTATGCTTAAAGTTTCGCTGCGAGACCGATCATCGTGAGGATCTTTGAGGGAGGCTTTTGTCCAGCAGTGGACGTCTTCCGGCTGATAAAAGGCATTTATTATCTCAAAATTGATTCCTTCCTTTAAATTCTTTTTGATATGGTGATGACTATAAATGTAAATTTCCAGACGGAGACATTATTACCTGGGTACTGATTTCATTCCACTTCCGATAGATGTCTTTGGTTTGGGAGTACCAGACCGTTGAGATTCATTGTGGTTTGGTGGAAATACTCGCGGAAGTCCAAACTTGAGGTATGTGTACATATTTGACCCCAACGCTGACCTGAGGAATCAAATTAAGGGTGCGTACACATTATTATGAGAAACACATTAAATATACATAACATTTCACATTTAAAGCGCATCCGAGAATCAGCTTTACTATTTCTAGCGCTACATATTATGGTGTTGCATGCTACGTCTGTGGTCAATCGAAGGTTTCTATTGGAAATACGTCTAATAAAATGAAATCAAAATTGCTTTATTCATTTATCTCATAGTCAAAGAATTTAGTAACACTTGCAAAAAGATGAGTTGTAATAAGAAGAAGTGGCAAGAAACTCATTGCCACTCTTAATTAATAAACAACTTTCTGTTGTTTTAAGCTTATTGTTTTGACTCACACAAGTAAGTAAAAAATATGTATCTGTAATGCACACAAGCAGCACTCATCTACGAGTTTGACGCTTGGACCAGTCATTGTTCCCCTCAACCATATTTTAGCGAAGGAAATGACCCGCCCCACGACCCAGTCACAAGTAATGACATTTAAAAGGGCATAACGAAGCTTGCCACATGAACTGTTCATTTGAAAATATTCCTATCCATATAATATTATAGCTGTATATGAGACGGACTTAATTGTGTCTCAAACTCTGAAAATGTCAGTAAGTAAATCTAATAAAATGTAAATAGTAATGCCTGTGTTAGGTACTTCACGTAGATCCAAAGCTACTTTAGCAAGCTTAAAAATGAAATAAAAAGTTTAAAAATATCTTAGAATAATGTTGTAGTAAAATAATAATGGTAATATACTCAGATTACTGGAAAACCGATTTAAAATTACCTGAAAGCGTACTCAGTTTAAGGCGATAATACATGCCAGTGACCTTGAGTCATTTTTAGAGCGAGGCGATTGTTAGAGCGAGGGCGGGTGACCAGGACGTACGAGTCGTAATTTAAGGTTACGATGATAATTAAAAAATAATAATTTACGACTAAAAAAATTAAGGCAACCACACGATGTAATATTCTTTTCTACTTTTTCAGAAACAAAAATTATGTTATTTGGAGTAATAATAATCGAACGTTTTAGGTTTAAAATCAATATTCCCATTTATGATTTTCAAAGTTACAACATGTTGATAAGATGAAATATACAACAAACAAAAATGGCGTAGCGTGCCTTGGCGGGATTCCGGCTTGGCGGTAAAGATTTCTCATAAAAGAAAAAAAAAATTGCATAAAATTAAACGAATTATTTATTCATCATTATTATCCATCTGTCACTTTTTCCAATATTTTTACAAAAAATTCAAATTAAAATACACTCTCCTTGCCTTTTTTCGGCAAAAGTTTTTATTAATTTTTGCTTACGCACGTCGGGGGCTCGTATACTTGATACGGCAGATGCGGCGGGAGCTACGCCCCTGGATCTGACGTATTATTATATTATCATGCACTATAATATTTATTGTTTTAAGAACTGCTGGTTTTATATTAATTAAGAGAAACACGGTTATAATAAATAGCTAGCAAAAGAGATGACAGAAAGACGATGATAATAATGTGATCTTACTTTGGCCCATATCGAGGGTGTGACAGAATAGACTGCACCGTGGTGTCTCGGAGTTGGAAGTTCCCATACGGAAGCGGACTCTTGTCTGTACTGCCCAGGGCACTGTCCGTGAAATCCGAATTGAGGTTTTGTCTGAAAGAAAAAAAGTAAATTTAATATTTTCCCTTGAATCACAAGACTGCTGTTACCATTAAATTAGTTCCATTACTTATGTACAAATATTTGTATGATTAATATGAATGCTTTATTACGATCCATGGATGTTTTTTATGTACTTACGTGTCTGGCCCCCTAGTACATTACAAAGAAAAAAACATAAATATGATGTTGATATCCTGCAGTTGATGTTTATATACAAATTAGTATGATCAAAACAATAGCTTCAATCTTCAGATGATATGCATGCTTAAATGAAAATACATTTTTTTTTGGTGATTGATATGGTCCTGGTGAATATATACCAAAATGTGTTGGGTCAACTATCAGAAGATACTAAATGCTTAGAGGAAATTAATAATAATTAAATTAAAAAGCCTAATTAAGAGAAATCATTAATGGTTATTTTCCATACAAACGTTCTCGACACTTTTTCCTTGGTTTTAAAATTATTTTCAAATAAGATCAATGTCAATCTGTCCCTCTCTGTTTTGATATTTGAATGCCTATGCCAATGCCTTTTTTGATATTTTTGTTTTTGTAAGTAAACGATACGGGACTCGAACCCGCGACCTCTCTGACCTTACCTCTTACCAACTGAGCCAATTCCACAAGTGTAGATTAGTAGTTAGTAATGAGAATATTACTTTAAAAAATAACAAATTGTTTGGTGTTTAACCCGGCTTAATTAAATAGGCCGGAAACAGAACGAAAGAAGACAAATCTGACAACAATAAGCGACAAAATCAAAACAGTCATTTCCCATTCAACCTAGCGAGTTGAGTCGAAGTCCCTATTTATAACATAGCTTACACTTTAGTTCACCATAACGACGACTTAGGAAAAACTCAGACTATAAATGCGAACAAAAAAGAGATTAAGAATTCCTTGCGTCATCACAACAGCTGTTGATTGACATTTAAAAATTCCCGTTTTATACACTATCTGCTGACACCCATAGCTTATTACCAAATATGTTCAAGGCCGCGTTTCGTATAAATCATTCATCGATTTCCACTTATTTCAATAAAACTAATTATCAGATAAGTTTTGGATACTGTTTTAGTGTACTTTACGACGTATCTGAGAGATTTATACTGTAAATATTTGAGTTAAGGCGACACTAAATGCCAGCGACCTTGAGCGATATGAGTTCACAGCTGCCGGCCCGCCATCTATGTAACAAAGCCAATATTTTCAAAAATCTTGCGTGGAAAACAGTTTATATGCTTACAATCCTCGGTATTCACTACTAATATGAATAAATTAACCTACACAAAAAAGTACTAGCTATAAGAATAACTTTTCTGAGAGAAGTACCAAAAAAATTCGTCACGCCATGCCAAAAAACTTGTTTAACTTCAAAGAAAAGTGGTAGTTCAAAAAGGCTCGGCAGTGTTAACAATAACCAACAGCAAGCATTAGCAACCTACGAGGGGCGGTCAAAAAGTTCGCGGAATGGCGGGGTTGGCGGGGGTGAGGTCGCTCCTCCAGGTAGCCGCTACTTGAGTAACTCATAATTACTATATATGCCAATTTCTAGCCTAATTGGGTCATTAGCTTTCGAGTTACAAACGAGTGAACAAGTAAATCGGGAACAAACTAGCCACTATGGAGAAAATTGAACATCGCGCCGTCGTAAAGTTCCTCACCAAACAAGGAAAAACGCCTCAAACTATTTTGCAAGAGATGTTAGCTGTTTACGGAGACTCTGCTCCTGGTAAAACCATGATTTACAAATGGCACGGCCTTTTCAAGCAAGGAAGGGAGTCAATTGAAGATGATCCTCGACCTGGACGGCCCATTGAGGCCACTACGCCGGAAATCATTGAAAAAGTTGAAAAACTTGTATTGGAAGACGGAAGGTTGAAGAAGAAACAACTTGCAGCATCAGTTGGAGTATCAGAAACCACAATTTTAAATATTCTTCATCAACATCTTGGCATGAGTAAAGTGTGTTCAAGGTGGGTCCCGAGAATGCTCACGCCGCTGCAAAAACGTGAGCGCGTCAACTGTTCCCGCGAGTATTTGGACCGCTGTGGAGAAGTTAGGGAAGAAATTATGGCCCGAATTGTAACCGGTGATGAAACTTGGGTTCACCACTATGAGCCTGAGTCAAAGCAGGAGTCGATGCAGTGGCACAAAAAAGGCACACCACCCCCAAAAAAATTTAAAGTGTCGCAATCGGCCGGAAAGATCATGGCGACTATTTTTTGGGATACTGAAGGTATTCTTTTGATCGATTATAAAGAACGTGGTGTTTCTATAACGGGAGAGTACTACGCTTCCCTATTGGACCGATTAAAAGAAGCTATTAAAGAAAAAAGAAGAGGAAAACTGACAAAAGGTGTACTCCTTTTGCACGACAACGCGCCCGTTCACACGAGTCATGTTGCGACGGCTGCCATTCATCGATGCGGTTTTGAACAACTACGCCATCCACCCTACAGTCCAGACCTGGCCCCTAGCGATTTTTATTTATTCCCAAAGATGAAGAAAGAGCTGCGTGGAAAAAAATTTAGAGACGATGATGAAGTCAAGTCGGCGATTTCGGCGTATTTTGACGCCCAAGACAAAACCTATTTTTTCGACGGTATTAATAAGTTATATGCCAGATCCCAAAAATGTATTCGTGTTAAGGGGGAATATATTGAAAAGGAAAAATAACATAATGTATCATTTCATCTTTTTTCCCAGTCATTCCGCGAACTTTTTGACCTCCCCTCGTACAAATAAGACTTAAGGATATGTGTAACAGGATTAAGTAGTGTTCATAGCTCGAAATGCTATACTTTCACCACAAAACTTGTCTAAAAACACCATGTTTGCGTGTTTTCTGCTTACTCTTCGCCTTAATGCAACTAATTTCTATAGAACCACGTTGAATGTTGCCCACATAAAATTTAATTATAAATCGTACATAACAATTGTTGATTTTATTCAATCTTAAATTAATAGATAATATTTTATACTTTTGTCTTATGCATTTATTGTGTCTGTTATTGCGTAACTAATTAAATCTTTGTGTGTCACTTTTATTTGTTTTGTTGTAAGTAAACAGTTAGGTACTATTTTCCAACGCAGATAGACTTGTTGATAAGCTTACAAAATCTCGTAATAGTCTTAATTACCCAGTATTTGACTTATGAGTAATTGTGAAAAGTGGTTTGCTGAACCATCAAAATTGAAGAAAATAACAAAGAAAAGTAATGCAGAGAAGGACGAAAGGAAAATCGCAAGAGTGTTGCCGACTAACGGCCGTTTTCAATAACCTATCTATCCTTAGTTTAACTTACTAGACGTAGACAAATCTATCCTTTTACGCTTACTTAGATTTCAATAACCTATCGACATAAAGCATTGGACTATATTGGACATAACTATGGATAGATAAGATCTTGTCATTAAACGGTGACAGCAATGTATCCGTAAGTTAAACTAAGGATGGATAGGTTATTGAAAACGGCCGTAAATAAAGCGTCGTATAAACGTACATATGAATTCTAAAACCGAAAATATATTTGTACGTGACAGGCGAGGATCGAACCGGGGTCTCCGTGGTGAGAGTCAACGGTACAACTTATCAACATCGACGCTTTTTTTGTGCTGAGACTATGGGCGGCGGTGATCACATCGTTACCGCAAAAAATATATTTAAACATTATGTATCTTTAAGTAACATATACAATACGAATTACGATAGAAGTTGCAGCTTCATTATATATTTCGTTTAATCTATCTATATATATAAAAATGAATTGCTGTTCGTTAGTCTCGCTAAAACTCGAGAACGGCTGGACCGATTTGGCTAAATTTGGTCTTGAATTATTTGTGGAAGTCCAGAGAAGGTTTAAAAGGTGAATAAATAGGAAAATGCTGCTAAATTAAATAAAAACAACAAATTTGTTTTTCCTTTGATGTGTCCATACATAATTTCTATGAGAGAATTTATTGACGCACTGTTTGACAGTTCTGCTGTGAAACAATAAATTCATTACGACAGCAGGCTGCATATTTTACTAAGTAATTTTTGATGTTATGGTATAGGTATTATTGACAAATTCATATAAAAACGTTATTTTATTTATTATATACAGAACAGCGTCTGTCGGGTCAGCTAGTATTTAATAATAATAATACTTTAATTTGGTTCATAGCCACGATCCATTATGTTTTAGTTCCATAAAAACCTTCAGAACCTTGGGATGACCTTTAGTTTCAGGTCAAAAAGCTTATGAGAACACTCGCAAGATGACTGCGGTAGAATATTAAAATGAAGCGATCAAACTCTGAAAGGTCAAATCCCCCTATGATACCTCTGTTCATACTTAAGTTCAAGAGTTATTACCTGTATATGGACCAGGCGTGGAGGTCCTCGGAGTGCATCCCTCTTGGGTCATGCATCATGGGGTGCGAGGGTACAGAGTAGCGCCGCTCTGCACCCATACCCAGCGCTGACTGAGACATCACACCTCACTGGACAGCAGAATGAAAATTCAAAACATTAACACCTTTTTTAACCACCAGCAACAAACGAATTGATTTATTCTATCTTCAGGTAAAATGCGATCTGTAATTATATTGTCTGAAAGCTTTTTGTAAGAATGTAAATGTATCATCGACAAATTGATTCATGAATCCACCTTGCTGATAATTCTTTTGAAATCATAAAAGCAGTTGGGTTTATGTTTGGTTGGTTGGTTGGGAAAACGATTGTATGACAATTAGTGGACTGGCAGTGTCTAATAAAATGATAAGAGTCAATTTGGAAATGTATGTTCAAGCTAATTTCGTCCTACTTGTTTATTATGAGTGTAGAAAAATGACATAATATATGTGACAAAGCCAATATTTTCAAAATTGTTGCGTGGAAAACAGTTTATATGCTTACAATCCTCGTTACTCACTACTAATCTGAATAAATGAACCTACACAAAAAAGTACAAGCTATAAGAATAACTTTTCTGAGAGAAGTACCAAAAAAATGCGTCCCACCATGCCAAAAAACTTGTTTAACTTAAAAGAAATGTGGTAGTTCAAAAAGGCTCGGCAGTGTTAACTATGACCAACAGGAAGCATTAACAACCTACAAATAAGACTTAAGGATATGTGTAACAGGATTAAGTAGTGTTCATAGCTCGAAATGCTATACTTTCACCACAAAACTTGTCGAAAAACACCATGTTTGCGTGTTTTCTGCTTACTCTTCGCCTTAAGGTGGGTCATGAGTCAAATATAGTCATATCTATAATTGCTTGCAGACTGTCAGACTGTTGTATGAGATCTGCCAGACAAAAACAGTAGTCTATAACATATAATTGTAACATTAAAAACCTTTAATACCTTTGTCATCCAAACAGGTTGAATCGGGCTCGATGATGTGATTTCATTTTTAATGCCATATCCTAGTCTTTTATTCCTGCATTTTTTATAATCTGTAACTACGAAAAAAGGGCAATTTTAATATTGAGTTATATGTATGGAGTAACCATAACCAATTAAGTATAAACCTTAAAATAACAAATACGATAAGCATAATGTAAAATGCAATAAAAAGGTAAATATTAAAATATTCTTAATATATCTTAATATAAATAAAAAAAAATACTAATAATTATAATTTATAAAATATTCTTAATATATCTCTGTAAAAGCCAAACCAATTGTTGCTAAGTTTTCTTTACTTCGGCAGTAATGATGTATAAATATTACTTTGGATTCTTTTATTTTTGAAAATAGGGAGTAACATAATAGGGAGGAATAACTTTTGAAAGTGGGGAGATTTCACACAAATTGAAAACAATTTCACTGTTTGATTTACATAATAATATGAGTGATATTACTTATGGAATATGAATGACATAACTTAAGAATAACATATTTTATTTTCACAGCAAAACAAAGTTTTATGCATTATATGAAGAGCTGTCTGGCAAATCGGATATGACGTCACTTGAAGCGGTTGGCTGTGGTGACATTTGCATAATTTCACCACTCTGATTTTAATAGCTAAATCCAAATAAGTAGAATGGAATAGAATATCACTATATTATTGTGAATGTATGCATTAATAGATTAGAAAAGGATTTATTTATGTAAACATTGCTAATAAAATGTAATGTACTTATGTAGTTATACATCTATCTATCTATATATATAAATTAATTGCTGTTCGTAAGTCTCGCTAAAACTCGAGAACGGCTGGACTGATTTGGCAAATATTGGTCTTGAATTATTTGTGGAACTCCAGAGAAGGTTTAAAAGGTGAATAAATATGAAAATGCTCGGAATTACATAAAAACAACAATATTGTTTTTCCTTTGATGTGTCCCGCGTCGTTCAGAAATCCAATTGAAAGAATAGTTTAAAATGAATAACTTATTAGAATCTTTATATCTTTCTGTCTTTCTCAGGAGGTATAACAAACATAATTGTAGCTACCTTTAGTTGGTAGATTTTATGTACGAATTAATTTTTGTTAGGTCTGAGAATCGGTCGTCATCTATTTTTTATAACTACCCCAAAATTTTTAATTCTTGATTTTTTCTTTTTACTTTATATGGCAATACGTTTGCTAGGTCAGCTAATTAATGATAACTATATATTGCATTTTGAGGGTCATTTAAACCGAGTGCTTTTGTTTATTACTTAGCTATATATATATAGCTGAGGATGATTAAGGTCGGCACAATAATATAAATTGACTAATGACCTACAGAAATACTACAGTAGCACAAGATATTACTTACGAAAAGGAAAATAAGTTAATATTTAAAAAAAATCCAATATATCGCAGCTCGTGACGGACATCCGCGCGTACGGTCTATAGTTTTTATGACGTTGGTTACAGCGTATATGGTATAAATGTGCGTCTGTAATGATATTTATCATTTGCATTAGTTCGTTAAAAATTATGTCAAAAATTCTGTAGCTACTTTGAGAACATTAAGCTTTTTCGATGATCTATATCAGCTTTTTATATGTATCGATGTGCCTACTACTCGGTTAAGTCAAGTTAGTAAGTCTTTTGTGGGGCGATGTAAATGCTTTTACAACTAGATCCCAGAAAATGTTCAAAACAAAAGTATTACGTTATTCAATAGTATTGTTAAAAAACGTTTGTGTGATAAATAAAGGTTATTGTAACATGAATTACTTTCTTAATGATACCACAGATTGGGAATGGAGCGACCGCCCTCAGGCTATTAAATAATAAGTTTAATTGAACAATATTACTTTGTAGACATATTTTTTGATGAAAAAAAAGCCCGCTGAGTTTGTTGCGCCCATTCTTCTCAGGCCTTCATTTTGGTATAGGTGGTAGTTTTTTTTACTTTCAATAAGTGATGCACAGATTTCACATCCTATTTTGAATAATAATACTTGAATTTGAATTATAAGTCAATGATTTAAATTGTAACTTATCGATACACATGTCGATTTCATAAGTGAAATACTTCAACACCGGAACACACATTTTTTTTTATTAGACCATAAGCTTTATTGCTGTCACCTAGATTCAGTACAGTTTCATTTCTATGTGAATCGTAGTCATGGGATAACTCTAACAAACAATGCAACCACTGTCTGTGACAGTGCTGCGTATATAACACAGACATGGATCCAAATAGATCCCGCGAGAGTATGTACTTCGCGTGTCAAAAAGAGGAGAAAATATGTTCTTCCTTTGACGCTTTTATTTTTTTTTTCTTTATTGATTTAGGGGCTTCTATACGTATGTACATGTCAGCCCCATTATAATCTAAGTACATTAAAAAGACAAAAGAAAAACAAAATTCTTAACTTAATAAAGTAAAAAAAAAGTTAATAAAACCAAAAACAAGTTATATGTATAGTGTTCAAACAATAATACTTATAGATTCAAACAGACTTATGGCATCCTTAGATGCAGGGCGGGCAAGTATATTTACAAACATGCCCGTATCAAATCTGTTCAAACCCATAAGTCCTACAATTTTGTCTCTACTAGACTGAAATCGTACACATTCCTTTAACAAGTGCTCAACATCCTCAATTGTTCCACATAACTCACATAGAGGTGACTTTATTATTTACTAGCTGACGCCCGCGACTTCGTCCGCGTACACACATGACGAAGCACGTAGTACCTATAAAAATCTTTATTTCTTAAAACTTTACGAACTTTATATTAAAAGAAGATATCGCCATATTTTATCAATTTATATAAAAATAATCTAATAGATATCTAAGTAATCTACCAACTATAGTTAGCTAAAATTAAGTTTCATTTTTACCTCCTGAGAAAGTTGGAATGATATAAAAATTCTAATTAGTTATTCACTTTAAACTAATCTTTCAATTTGTTTTCTGACGGGGTATAAATCAAAGGAAAAATGAAATTGTTGTTTTTATTTAATTCCGAGCATTTTCATATTTATTCACCTTTTAAACCTTCTCTGGACTTCCACAAATAATTCAAGACCAAAATTAGCCAAATCGGTCCAGTCGTTCTCGTGTTTTAGCGAGACTAACGAACAGCAATTCATTTTTATATATATAGATAGATTATGATTTATAATAGATTGCCGATTTTAGTAATAAGCAATACCGACTATCGATGTACTGAAAACGTCAACTAATGATGAAGTGAGTGGCTAAATGTTAGGCTCGATGCACTGGCATTTATAACGACGTCACAGTAGGAACAAAAATAAATAAGAGTTAAAAAAAACTAAAAAGCACGCTTTATATAAAATTCAACTAAAAAATAGAAAATAAATTTAAATTGAAAATAGTGTAAAAAAAAATATATTTTCTTGTAAAAAAAAGCGTGGGGTGTAGAAGAATTATTATTTTAATAATATCTTAAAAAGCAAATGGTCCTCGATAAATCTACAAAGTTAGAACGAAATCTAGCCGTTTAAAGTGGGTCAAAATCGCGCCCAAAGAAGTCGGTTACAAACATACAAACATACAGGTGAAGCTAATATAAAGCGTATAAAAAAGGGCACGCTTAGTTTTTATACAGACGGAGGGATTTGCGTTATCTACTTGGATCTATATCTGTGGTATATACCATATTATATGATGCGTATATATCTTTAGTTCAAGGTTTTATAACACGGCTTACCCTCATCTCGATGATATCATGAGCATGTTATCTGTTTTATGGTCGAGATTAACTGTGTTGGGTAATTAATCAAGTATTTTTTGTGTAGCATCAGCATGCCTTCCAGGAGATGAGTTTATGTTTATTTTGTATCAGCTTAGCTTTGTATGGCGTCACGCAATATGTTTTTGAAATATTTAAGTCTATACCAGAAAGCGACTCAAATCGTAATCCCTGATTAAGTGTATTGCCGTTTCTTCTCTCTCTCTCTCTGGCTTTGGTCATGTCTGAGTATCGTGGTTAGCATTTGAGTTTTTTTTATGAAAATAAGGGACGAGACGAGCACGTGCTGGACGTTCAGCTGCTGGTAATTGATACGCCGTGCCCATTACAATGCAGTGCCGCTCAGGATTCTTGAAAAACTCAAAAATTATTAGCGGCACTACAATTGCGCTCGTCTCCTTGAGACGTAAGATGTTAAGTCCCTTTTGCCCATTAATTTCACTAGCTACGGCGCCCTTCAGACCGAAACGCAGTAATGCGTATGCATGCTTCACGGCACGATATCCTGTGCAAAGGAGCCTCCCACTGGTGATACTTAGAACTATTATCAAGGTTGAGCTTGTTTTGTAGATCAGCCTGACAGGTAAGGCTTCACACAGGCATAGTACAATAAAAACATGACATACGTAGAAAAAATATGCAATTCTAAATACCTTCAGTATCCGCGTATGACTCCGGATGAATCACAGATAACAACAAAAGAGACGTAGGAGTATTTTGCAATTCATAGAAGGTCTTTACGTTATTCCATCTTTGGTGTTCCATACATCTCTTATTAGATTATGTTTTATTACTATTTAGTTTCTGCATTATTCCTTTGCTGTCATACAAGTTTCCTTATACCTTTGTTTTTTATTCATTCAACGTCGTTCAGCTTCGTCATTCATTCGGCGCTTATTTCTACCGTGAAGCAGTTATGTGTAAGCATTACTGTGTTTCGGTCTGAAGGGCGCCGTAGCTAGTGAAATTACTGGACAAATGAGACTTGACATCTTATGTCTCAAGGTGACGAGCCCAATTGTAGTGTCGCTCAGAATTTTTGGGGTTTTCAAGAATCCTGAGCGGCACTGCATTGTAATGGTTAGGGCGTATCAATTTCCATCGGCTGAACTTCCTGATCATCTCATCCCTTTTTTATAAAAAACTAGTTGACCCGACAGACGTTGTTCTGTATATAATAAATAAAATAATGTTTTTATATGAATTTATCAATAATATATCATAACATCAAAAATTACTTCGTAAAATATGCACCCTGCTGTCGTAATGAAATTGTTTCACAGCAGAACTGTCAAACCGTGCGTTAATAAATTCTCTCATAGAAATTATGTATGGACACATCAAAGCATCAAAGGAAAAACAAATTTGTTGTTTTTATTTAATTTAGCAGCATTTTCCTATTTATTCACCTTTTCAACCTTCCCTGGACTTCCACAAATAATTCAAGGCCTAAATTTGCCAAATCGGTCCAGCCGTTCTCGAGTTTTAGCGAGACTAACGAACAGCAATTCATTTTTATATATATAGATTACATTCTATTGTACTGTTAACTTATTTACTTAGATCGACATGGGGGTATTTATTGAACAGATGAGTTGCTTACTGCATAAAATTTCTGTGCTAATCCTTAAGCCGTCAGCTTATTATACTTTATTGCTTCACTGTAGCTCATGAGTCAGGCACCAACACCGTCCTTAATTCTTTGCAAACATCGCAATCCAAGGCTTATGCACTTATCCTTTTACTGAAGTGTAAAAGCCCACAGCTTTAAACATTATGTCGAAGAGAATATATTATTTGAAATGTGATTACTACTTTACATATCTATTGCATAATAGTTTAGTGGATGCGTTTCAGGTCAAAAGATTACATACAGTTATAAATGTCAAAAGTTTAACATTTTACCCTTATAGGAACAACCGATAAGAATGAAGGCAAAGGCTTTGATGAGAATAAGTGGCAAGAAACGTACTGTCACTCTTAGAGGTTAATATTTACAGACTCATCACTTAACAAATTATTTTAATTAGAATCTATATGAAGCGATGCTACAAAAATACTTACACCTCATGACTTACACAAGTAGGTTAATTAGAAAAACATTCTTAATTAATTAAAAAAAAACACAATAATTATTATTGACTACAGCAGATACACAATTCCACACACACTGTAGGTAAATAAAATATTGTTGAAGCATTATTATTAACGAAAATATAATGTTTTCAGCAATATGGATATCGTGTCCGAGGTTCTCGAGGGTGCAGAGAACAA
>CATIXQ010000017.1:11033944-11103755 GCA_949711755.1 Leptidea juvernica | reverse complement strand
TTTGGGATCATTTTTCTAATCCAAGATGGCCGCCGCACAAAATTATGTTTTCAGCAATATGGATATCGAGTCCGAGGTTCTCGAGGGTGCAGAAAACAATTCTGGGATAATTTTTAAATCCGAGATGGCCGCCGCTCAAAAGTATGATAACTAGATTATGGGTATCGTATCCTAGGTTCTCGAGGGTGCAGAGAACGATTTATTCCTTAGGGCCAAATCGATTATTTATTTGAAAAACAATTTATTTTAAAATTTTAATTCACAAAATAAGAACGATTTCCTCGCAAATATAATAATTGTGATAGGCGATTCTTGTCCCTCCAACATTGCCTTGTTAGTATAATTAATACTATTAGTATTAAATACTAACACACACTAACAAATACAATTTATAAGTAAATATCTAAATGTATAGATGTAAGGAAATAAAGCTATAAATAAATAAATAAATAAAACTTTGCCTTGAATACAAACAATGAACATGAGACAAAATATAATTAAAACATCCTGGGAGTGCTGCTAAATAAAACTAAGCTGTTATGCTTAAATATTTGCTACTCAACGATATTAAGTGAACTAATTTTTACTTAAATACCAATAATTTTACCATAGTGGTGCCTTTTTCTGGCGTCAAGCAGTAGTGTGGAATCGTTATTGTTTCGAATTGAAGGGCGCCGTAACTAGTGAAATTACTGGGCTAAAGAGATTTAACAATAGATACATAACACAGCTACAGAATACTAGATAGAATACTCAACTCTTTTTTTTGAATGGATACTTGTTTTGGAGAGTGAATGCGCACTACGGCACGCATATTCGACACCCTGACGTTAGCTGGTCAACTAGACCAATTGTATCATACTTCAGCTACCAAGCCTCTTGTTACTCATATGTCTACTGAACCACAACCAATGGACGAGAATTAAATAAATTTCAGACTTATTACTATTACTTTTTTAAACTTACAAGTTTTAAAATAAAAACATAATTTCTCTCTAATTGTATAAAAATAATTTACGTTATTTAACCAACTCATGCAGCATAATAATACTTTCATTGTTTGTATTTAATACCTTCTTTATTACAATTAATAATAGGAATATTTTTTTTAAGGTTTTTTGTTATATAACGCTAAAGAAGTTATCCACTTGCGTACGTACATAAGTAAAACATTTCTTGTTTTTCATGAACCCTGGGCGTGCTTAAATGGAACTACATTATTGTGGCAGCCCAAATTAGCTGATATCAGGTGGAGGTGAAAAATAGGAAATCGAATCATGATATATAACAAAAATTATGATGAAGCAATCTGTATAAAAGCTTAACATACAATAAAGTTCAAAAAGCTTAATGATTTTGTGAAGTCGCCTTATACTATTTATTTTAATTTATTTATTTCTGGGAAACAAACATTATTAGATAATTAAAGCTTATATAAAAATACATATAAAATTGTACACACAACAATAAAGTTTCCACTAATATACATATTATGTGAGATATACATAATAAAATAAAAAACTTATAAAACTTTACAAGAAGAAAAAAACAAATAGTTTATTGCTTACTTAAATTAAATCAAATATACCAGTATTCTTTAATATATTTCTTAAACTATGTGATCGAACAAGGATGTAAATCAATATTATTAAATTTTATATTATAGGTACTTATTACAAGACAACAACAAAAGTATTTTGAACATATTTAGTACTTGTTGGTGGAACATAAAGCAATAACTTATTTCTAGCGCAACCTTAGGACATGTGAAGTAAATATAAAAAAAACTACGTTTAAAAAAACCCAACTTCAAAACCTGAAAAGTATCAAATAACTAAAAATTTAATTTAATACACCTCTTATGCAAACCTTCAATATAAATAATAGTGTTTTATTAATATATATAACCTCCTCCTTTTTGGAGTCGGTAAATTACTTAACAAAAATGGAGAGTCTATGAAATTGTTAAGAATTTTGTACAAAAATAATAATGATTATAAACCCCATCACCTAATCTTTTACATCCTCAATTAATAAACATTCTTATAAAGCCTATAATGATCGAACCATTTAGTTACTCATTGCCTTCCAAGTCTTTGTCCTGACTGTTGTCAGCTGTATTTGGACATGTTCTGTGGCTAGCCTCCAAGCTGTAACACTAGAAATTCCGGTTATGCTGTCTATAAACACAGTTCCGTAACATGATATACATTTGGGAGCCACTAGTAGACCCTCACCCAAATAGATTAATAATTTCTGTAACCGTGTACATTAAGTATTGTTAATTATGTAAACGCAAGACTTTTGTCACGACTGAAATGTTAAGTAAATTCGGTAAGTTCGGAACGCACATGTACTTTTTGAGTAATATGGTCGAAACGAAATGTATATTTGTGAACATATTATTCTATTTATTTGGAACATCTGTATTGATCATAAACACCATGATGTAGTTATCAGTTTCGTGTACCAAAACTTTTAAACGAAAGGTATACCTAATCATATCCAATATTGTATACAAAAGGAAAATTATAGCTCATTTTAAAAGGAAATTCGGGTGGCAACCTAAATATTTGTATAACTGTGGGTGCTATGCATATATAATAAAGGTGTACGAAAACGTAAACAGACAGTCATAGGAACTGCCGATAGAAGAGAAAACTTAAAACTATAAAATAAAAATAGCATGCTTTTTTTTCTAATTGTGTGTAGGTAGTACTAAAAATTAAAAAGTTTTCACTTCAATACATTTTTTCGCGGGCATATCACTAATAGAAACGGGCGGGAGTGGTCATTTCGAGCCAACATCGCCCGTACGTAACGCGTACGTAATGTTGGTCTGATCCATTACCCACAGAATAAAGTGCCCGGCGCCCCTAAAGCCTTCATTACAAAAAATAATACAAATCACAGTTGTGTCAGAGCTTACTATTGATGCATTCCTCGGATGTTCGGTGTAATCGCGAGGAATGCGCTTGATGTGCAGCCTCCGCTATATTTACCCCGGGGCGGTGTGCGACCGCGGCGCCGCCACCGTTCTAGCTGGTCATTGACCTAAGGCTCTAACCATATTCGCAAAGCACACAGCTGGAGGATTCAGATTTCAGACTCCTTAATATATGAGCTGTCACTTGAATGTAATTGGATGCGTTCAAAAGGTAACGCGTTAGAGAATGTACAACCGAAAATGTACATTAATATGTACAGATATATTATCTGTTTCGAATTTTTAATTCTTTATGTGATTATAGTTTGAAATTGTCAAATAAATTAATAATAAACGACAGCACATAAACTTGGGAATAGTGCGACCAAGCTTTTATGATGAAATAATGTAAGAAAATATGCCGCTGTCTGCTGATAAATGATTGAAAAATGCAATTGTATGTTAACAAAAATTCTCAGTGAATTTTATATCACTATAAAAAAATTTCAATTCATCTTACTATAATAATATAATTTACATAAACACTTTTACATTAATCATCTTGCCCCAAACTAGGGATAGCCTGTACTATGGGTACAAGACAACGATAGGTATATTACAATATACTTACTATTATGGCGCGTGTTTTCAGATTAAAAGTATAACTTATTCATTTTATATTATATCTATTCAAAGACTAACATCTTAGGTAACCCGATCGCACGGCTTTATCATTATAAATTATATCATTTTGTCATTAAATTTCACATAAAAGTAAACAGCCGTTATTGCTTTATAATTTTTCAGATGATAACAGGAAATAGGAAAATGATTACAGTGCAAAATTCACTTAATTACGTTTGTCATTCAGTTTGATGAAAGCTATTTAAGATTACCTGTGAGAACATCGATTGTATTAAAAATCTGACTTATTCATTACAAATCTACCTCGTTATTGTTAAGGTATATTATTTACGTTAATGTTCAATTCGCGTAACTAGCCTAATTTTCTTTTTTAAGTCTTTAAAAAGGCAAAAGGCATAAAAGGCATTTATTTTCTCAAAATTGATATAAGTGATTCCTTTAGAATTCTTTTTGATGTCATTTCTAATATACTAGATACTACTGCCGCTTCGGAAACAAATGGCGCTCTGAGAGAGAAGAATTTGATTCACTGAGACCAACATATTTGCGACGTTTTCTGTCTTCGGCAGTCCCAACTGTAACTGTAACTTAGATTTGAGAAGGAGCCAGAGTGACGTCGCAAGTTGCGTCCTACACCAGCGCCCTTCCCCGTGCCCAAGCCACCAGGGTCATTCCATTAGGAATGTAGAAAAAAATGTAGGTATGTATAAAAAAATACATAGACTGCAGAACATATCAAGCGATCCAAGCAATATATTTGCATACCTACTCGAATCATAATGTCATTATCGCCTACTTATAAATTAGTTTCGCCTTCACAACCGTTTGAATATGTTACGACAGTTCTCTTATAATATAAACATAATGAATATATCGTGAGTATGCATTTAGGCCCGTTATCTTGAATCTGTCACGTCGAAACAGTTTGATACTAGAGGATTCATTAAGAGAATTAAAAAAAATATACATTTTAAGTGTTCTCAATATATTTTTGATAATATTGTGTACACGCGGACGAGTAAAAAAATAAGGACTCCGTGTCACCTTATATAACAGTGAGGCACCAAAACAAGCCGGTAAACGTGTAAATACATAGCCCCACGCATACACTTACACTAATACAGGCCGATCGGCCGCCTTTATGAGATTTGACATGTCTGTGACAGATCAGTTTGCGTCGCAATAAAATATTTTAAAAATGCCGTCGTGTTTTGTGAAAAAGTGTAAAAACAATACTATAAAAGTATTTGTGGATATTATTTAAGGGAGAAAAAATTTTGTAACTGGTATACCCCGTAACCGCACACACACTAGCATAAAGGTGCTTCACTTGCTATTAACACGGCGCGGAGTCCTTCTTTTTTTACTAGACCGTGTATGTACATAGGTAATCGTATTATGTATTGTAAATATGGTTAAAATCTCTATTTTGTTTTAAATAATATTATTATAAAATGAAATAAGAAAGTAAGACCCTAAAATATTGCATAATTATCTAACGGCAACTATGATTATTTATATATGGTACTATTATATTATAAACTTTTAAATGTAAGATGTTATGCAAACTATATAATAATGTTCCGGTCTTATTAACCGGACAGTTATAAAAATAAATAAGTAAGCAGGAAGTAAAGAGAATAAATATTTTAATGTTAGACAATGCGATTCGCCCTACTAAACTTTCAATGTACTTACACACCAATAAAACAGAAACCTTACTCCTCCGAAACGGCATTACCGATTTTTACCAAATTTTATATACATATTCAGTATGTCTGAGAATCGGCTACTATCTATTTTTCATCCCCCTAAATGTTAAGGGTAGTCCACCCCAAAAATTAATTTTTATTTTTTGCCAATTTTTTTTATTTTTATTTTATTATGATTCAGCATTGAAAAATAATTACAAATTTAAATTTTCGCCCTTCTACGATCTACAACTATTTTTGTATCACGATTTTGTCGTATCATCGATTTATATTATTGTGTTCCATCCACCAAACCGATATAGGGTTGCAAGATGGCAATCGAAAACAATAATTGGAGTACAATATATTTGGTAGGTCTGAGAATCGGTTGCATCAAAATTTTAATAATTGTTTTTTTTTTTAATATGTTATATGGCAATACGACGTTTGCTGAGTCAGCTAGTACTATAAAGTCTACATAATGACTTTCAGAATTGCTAAAAGACAAATTACCTACATTTCAAAATTTACTGACAGTGTCATTGTGCCAAAAACCATCTGTCTACAGCAAATACCACATCCGAGGCAAGAAATCGGGTTAAACTTCATATTGACAAGACAAATACTATCTGGACTCCTCTCAACCGCAGTCCCCTCGAAAAGTGCACTGATAAGGTCACGAAACGTCGGGTTAACTAAAGTTATAATAAAAATGCAACTTTTACGTAAAAGCTCATCTAAAAACACAGTTACAATTACACACGTTTTAATCTTTTAATAAGTATTTTATTTAAATGTGTAACACTCGCCTTAATCAAAGAATATACTATGACCAACTGCTTTGCTACTACCTAATCTATAACCTATTTCATCATCATCATCATCATCAGTCGGAAGACGTCTACTGCTGGACAAAGGCCTCCCCCAAAGATCTCCACGACGATCGGTCCTGCGCCTCATCCAGCGTATTCCGGCGATCTTGATCAGATCGTCGGTCTATCTTGTGGGGGGCCTATCAATACTGCATCTTCCGGTACGTGGTTGCCATTCAAGGACTTTACTGCCTATTGTAACCTATTTAACTGGCGTTAATTAATACTAATCAGTTTCCGAATTCCATCGCTTGTATACCGGATTACTTTATTTAATCGGTAAATGTAACACATTCGCTTTATCTTCTTTCTGTATTTACTTAATGGCCCGGGATGGAAGTCCACAGGCCATTGTTTTATCTTTCTCGCATTTCCTCACTCGGGTGATTACCATTTTACAGCAGGAGACAATAAGTACGTTCGTTATCCATATGATCATTCTACGCTCGTACCCTGAAGGAAGACATCTTTTAAATCATCTAACAACTTAGCCTGCTTAAATAATATAAAATTTTTAGGTGGCCATACGCAGAACTTATTATACGGCTCGTGAAGATTATTCTTTTTTCTTTTATTGAATAAATTCAACCACAATTTTTCTTGAATTAATATTTTTATTATGAAAATAAGGGACGAGACAAGCAGGACGTTCAGCTGATGGTATTTGATACGCCCTGCCCATAACAATGTGCCGCTCAGGATTCTTGAAAAACCCAAAAATTCTGAGCGCCACTACGATTGCGCTTGACATTGCCCATTTGCCCAGTAATTTCAGCTAGCTACGGCGCCCTGCAGACCGAAACACAATAATGCTTACACATTTCTGCTTCACGACAGAAATAGGCGCCGTTGTGGTACCCATAATCTAGCCGGCATCCTGTGTAAATGTACTATGGTTTGCGCGGTAGGGGTTAGGATGTTTATCAACTAGTATTTTTCCCGAAGTGAGTGTCTTGGTCTGTTTTGGAGCACAAAAATACTTTGAACATCCACAGCATTTCCCCACAATAACAAACTGTATGACATAATATTATGGACGTACATAAAATAGACAAAACCAGCTGTATTCACATCAATTCAATCAATTCAGTCAATTTATTAAAGGCTAACCCCCTTATTCATAATGGTTCGCTAACTTTAAACAGCCGCTAAGGAGTGTTTTTTCTCATTCTGACTTAGGTCAATAGAAGAAGACAGAGTGAGAATTAGCAATGCTTTAAGTTAGCAGACTATTATGAATAAGGGGGTAAACCTGTACTCTTAGATTAAGGATTAATCTCCGCTGCGCTCCAACTAAAAACCGCAGGCGTAGTCACAAAGTGCGGCAACTAATTACTATGCCCAAGTGGGCGTACTCGAGCCAGTCTCAAACAATTTGTAACGTTGACGTGCCACATATTCCTATTAACTTTGCTAATATTTAAAACTGGATTGCGTATAAAACTTTGTAAAAATAATACTACATGAAATAAGAAAGTCACCGGTATCACATATCATCAGTAAGTATTTTGTATTTTATTATTTCAATGTAAAATAACACGAAGCGTATGTTACAAAATTTGATAGATGTCATTGAGTGTCAAGATACCACGCACACAAGCATCTAATAGTTGCCGTAATAAAAAAGCTATTATTCTTAGGTAGTCCGGTATCTAGTTGAAGTGTAGCGGAGACCAATCTTTAATCTAAAGATGCAGAAATAAATCTATTAGCTAAGATACCCACCTACATTTATCTCATACAATATTTACCTAGCTAACATGGCAGTTTTTGTAAATAGATCAATATCTACTGTGAATATTCATAAGTATTGAAGACGCAATCGTCTTCAATACTTATGAATATTCACAGTTATTTTGAAAGTAAAATGAGTATGGCCGTCTATTGTGTATCTTATGACCAATATTATCTGTACATTATGAGCAAATGTTTTCACTTTCCTGTACAATTTACATGTGACTGTTATTTGCTTACACGATCGCCTTAGATAAGAACGTAAAAGTTGTTTTCCACTTAGTGATATACGCTCAACGTAGATCGAGTCGAGAGCGTAAAAAATCCTTAAAATTATTTATTCCTCGTGCTATTCTACGTTTGTAGAAAGAACAATATTGTAAAAATCTTGCAGCGATGGCTTTGATAACGAATACGGCTGTGTGGGCTTGAACCCTTTGCCTTTCCTAATAATGGACGAAAAAAGCAAAAAAAAAATAACGAATGTCGCAAACGTCAGAAAATTTTAGGAACCAACTTCACACTGTTACTTTTGTGTTACATTGATGCGCGTGCATCTTAAAATTTCGCCTTGATCATTTTATCATAAGCGCCTAAAGAAGTATAACATCAATAAGTATCTACGTTACAGAAACATCGGACAGACTAAAATACTGATAAGACCAACGGACCACCATGCGAATTCTAAGAAAAGAAAAACTATGGACAGAAATGATTTCCATTGATTCTTCGAAAAGTCTTTTTATTTAAAGTAAGAAAAATAAAGTGCATAGATCACATTTATGGAATAATCTTAAATTATTTTGTGTCAATTAAACCAAAGTTAATTGTTATTAATGTGTGCTTAGTGTACATCCATTAGCAATTATTTTAAAATGTAAATTAAGCTTGTTTCTATTATTGGAGATAGACATAGAAACCGATTGCCTTCATAACATGCATACTGTTGATAATTTAAAATTATCGGATATTTTTTAGTTTCGTTATAGCAGCAATATACACTGAGTCAAAATTTTAGCGATCTAACAATAGGTTCACACGGAGCGATTTTAGTTGATCTCCTGCTAAATCGCTTGCGATTTGAACCATCTGAATCGAAGTTCAACATAACAAAAGCAACACAAACCGGTTCGATGAAAATTTTAAATATTTCAAATTCTATCGCTTCAAGTCAACGATACAATACTCCCAATTTAATTCTCTCCGAAATTTAATCATATACACATAAACGAATTATTTTCGAGATGTTTCTCTAAATAATATCAATTCTTGTGAAATATTCCACATAACACACTCACACAATTTTTCAATTGTTGTCATCCTTGCTACCAATCTTAAACCGAATTTAATCGAGCCGTCTGAACATGTTCATTTGAGTTCGCTTCTAATTACAAAATTAAAATCGCTCCCTATGAACACGTTATAATAATTCTCCGGAGACAACATTACCGACATACAAGATGATGAAGCAGTCATGTTTTCTTTAAATTGAATTGAATTTGCATTGTTGATTCTACAAACTCAGAGCTTTACCATCTAAACAGTTCTTAGTAAAATTCAGCTCAGTCATGCAGTCTTTTCATCATCATCGGCCGGAAGACGTCCACTGCTGGACAAAGGCTTCCCGCAAAGATCTCCACGGCGTTAGGTCCTGCGCTGCCTTCATCCAATGCAGTATTTTAATTAATGTCAGTTTATCTTCATAAAGAAACTGCAAGTATTGAAGTATTCGTGGTGTATTAAGGAATGTGCCAAGATAATGTTTTGATAAATCCGCAATCACTTGGTTGTAATCCTTTATATCTCACGTCCTAACATCGGAAATTTTCGATTCGCACCTGACTAGTACCAAATCACTGAAATATATCTACGTTTATAAGCTTTGCGAGTACAAATAAGAGTAAAAATATTTATTATATGCGACCTAAAATATCTATTAACATATAGTAGAATTATCGACAAACGTGAAAGATATTTGAGAAAAACTATTATTGGATATTATAATATTATAATCCTTACCAATATTATTTTCTGTAAATCCTTGCGTTTGTTCCCTGTTTATTAGAAAGTGCTTAACGATTTGAATAAGGGTTTCAGTGATGAAATTATGTAGAACAGGGATATTTCGTCATCAAAAAAGGTTTTAAGTCGCTCAGAAAAAGTTGAGTGCAAAATCTCGTACCTACTATATTCGTTATGACGCGTTATTAGTTTAGGTCAGTTCAGATCAGCTCGGTGAGTGTGAGAGTGTTATTCATTGGGATGGAATGTGGTTGGTATTACCACTGCCATGAAACAGGAAACAAGTCAGAGGAAACTAATGCCAGTTATATGAGTAATAACATTAAAATTTAAAGTATATGTGTCAATTGCTTTACAATCTAATCTAATATATAAAATTCTCATGGTGTTAAACATTGAACTCCTCCGAAACGGCTTGACCGATTCTCATGAAATTTTGAGTGCATATTGGGTAGGTCTGAGAATCGGACAACATCAATTTTTCATCCCCCTAAATGTTAAGGGTGGTCCACACGATTTTTTTTTTAATTTTTTTGACATTTTTTTTTAAATTTGTTTGATTATGAGTCAGCATTAAAATACACACAACTTCAAATTTTCACCCATCTACGATCAACAGTTACTTTTGTATCGCGATTTTAATATCGACAATACAACGTTTGCTGGGTCAGCTAGTTTAATTATAAAATTGCCTTTTAAGAATCTGCACCTATAACTAGGTGTAATAGTTTATAACATAAATACTGTTTTAATAAGAAAATCCTAGTCTATCTTACGGCAACGAGTTTTAAGGCTTTCTTGATGGTAAATTTATTGACGTAGGCGTTACTTTGCGGAAATCCATAATTATCAAAATGATTTGAGTTTTATTTAGTGTTAATTCCGCCAATATTTGTCTTTAAACAATTTGACACGTGTTTCGCCTATACACGTGGCATCCTCAGGACGTGTTGACTCGCCAAAATCTGGCAGTCTCTGGACTAGTCAGTCTCGTGCCAGATTTTGGCGTATAGAGGCGAAACACGTGTCGAATTGTTTAAAGACAAATATTGGCGGAAATAAACTAAAGAAAACTCAAAACATTTTGATATTAATTCTTGATGGTGATCACCTGTGGGAGTTATAGTGGGTGACCATAAAGGGGAGTGCGCGTTTTATTGCAATTTGCTGGTTGAAATTTATGATTACTTGCTTACTTGTGTTGAGAAGGGTAGAAGGGTAATAAGCAGGGGTGTAGCTACCACCGTATCTGCCGTATCTATAATGCGGGGCCTCCGACGTGCGTAAGCAAAAATGAATAAAAACATCCCAAATTCAAAATCCAAAAGCCGAAAAAAGGTAAGGAGAGTGTATATTTAATTTGTTTGAAAAAAAAATTAAAAAGTGACAGATAGATAATTATGATGAATAAATATTTATTTTAATTTTATGCAAACTTCTTTTTCTTTTGTGAGAAATCTTTACCCTTCATAAGGGTACTTCATACCCCCAAACAAATGTTTATACGTGGCCCCGATAATGTACCTACCTACGCTACGCCACTGGTACGAAGTTCATATAATGGTGAGTGATACGACCTGACGTATATAACGCAGTGCCGGGATTCCAGAAAACCCAAAATTCTTAGTTACACTGCAATTGCGGCCGTAGATATAAGATATCATAACATATTTTACGCTAAAGCTACGAGTATTGCTGACGGAGCTGTTGAAATTATCAATGTCTTGAAGTTTGACAACTCTCGTCATATACGTCGAAGCGTTGCTACGCGACAATATATTATCTTATTTTATACCTCCTGAAATTCCCCGCCCCGGGAGAGGAGACATTTGAAGGAGTCAAATGTCTCCTCTCCCTAGTTTTCACTCCTTTTGTATATATTTTGTGTAAATATATTAAAATAAATAAGATTAAGTTGTAAATAGCACTAAGTACTTATATCAAATAATTTAAGTAATTATATTTGTGTTTGTCCCTTATAGTCCTAACAGCATGTATATTTGTTTCAGGTATAAGAAAATATAACTTGTTTCCATCTTAAGCACCGATCACTACCATTAAAATTAGTAAAAGAATACTCTAAGCTTAGTGGTCTACCTTAACGTGACATTGGCAAACTTGTGGTATACCTTCCACAGGAGCCATAGTAGGAAGAATAGAATAGAATATATTATCTTATATCTCAACGTGACGAAGTGTAGTCCCAGTAGCTACACCAGTTATTTAATTAACTTATCTTACTATTCAACAGTGGAATGTCCGAGTGATCGGTCAGTCTGGGTTTCGATTTTTTTTATAGCAACAGCACTGACTCAATAGATAAAATATTAGCGCAAAAAATATTTCTAGGTAAGTTTTATGCGCCGTATCTTATATTGCTTTTTTTATGAAAATAAGGGACGAGACGAGCAGGACGTTCAGCTGATGGTAATTGATACGCTCTACCCATTACAATGCGGTGCCGCTCAGTATTCTTGAAAATTCCAAAATTCTGAACGGCACTACAATTGCGCTCGTCACCTTGAGACATAAGATGTTAAGTGTCATTTGCCCAGTAATTTCACTATCTACGGCGCCCTTCAGACCGAAACACAGTAATGTTTACACATAACTGCTTCACGGCAGAAATAGGCGCCGTTGTGGTACCCATAACCTAGCCGACTTCCTGTGCAAACGTGCCTCCCACTGGTAAATTGTTTCATAAGCGGTGGTATTGCTTTTGAGTAAACAGATAAATATATTTTATGCATTATGCAAGTTAATCTCCTTACATACTATATACTTGTAAGTAATGACAATACGACGTAGGAACACAATCGATTCAAAATTATTAATTAATTTAATCATCGTGACCTTAATTATTATCAAATGATTGTTAAGAATCAAACGGCAATTACGTAACAATTAACATACTTCTTACACAAAATTAACGTTACAATGGAAAATGATTGGGAAAAGACTTGGAAAACTATTTCTATACATCATTAGTTTTTAATTACAAGGTCGGGCTAGGCGGAATATGAAGAGATCGTAAATAAATCAAATTTTTGTACTGGAAAATAACAGATAAATTACATATTATTGAGGTTTATGTATATATATATACTAGCTGACCCGACAGACGTTGTTCGGTACATAATAAATAAAATAAAGATTTTTTATGAATTTGTCAATAATATTTCATAAAATCAAGAATTATTTCGTAAAATATGCTTCCTGTTGTTATAATGAAATTGTTTCACAGGAGAACTGTCAAACCGGCGGCGCCGATAAATTCTCTCATAGAAAATATGTCCATATAAAACATATATTAGAAATAAAATAATTAAAGGTCCCCAATCGAAATGAAAACTATCATATCTCTCAAGTTGGACTAAACTGCACTCCAAGTAATCCCCATTTATTTTTAATGGGTATTACTTCATTGAGTTTGATATTACAAATTCATATAATATTCATATAATTCATCAATATATATATATAGTAGAAATGTATAGTTAGTATTTATATTTACATTTTAATATTATCTCTTTATTGCAGAATATATATACCGATATTTTTGATAATGTTCAGAAATGAGTAGGTAGTGCCTAGTTTCCATAATTCAAGCGAAATATAGATCCTATACTCGTGTTTGAGTTTCATGTAGCGAAAACTGTGCCAAGTATTATTATTATAAGTCTTTAATTGCCCTGTTTCATTATATTATATAATCAATAATAATAGGAACTTGTACAATAATTTCCTAGTATATCAGTAGATCATAACAGAAATATAAAACAACACTTACATTGCTTTTATATATCTTTGCCGGTTGCAAAAATTAATTCACATTCCTCTATACTAATTAATTTAAATACTAATTACTAATAATATCTATGTCAGTTAAGATGAGAACAAGTGAGTAAGAAATACTCGGTTCTCTTTTAGCAGTAGAGACTGCTAGTGATATAACAGACAATCTAATATATAAAATTCTCGTGTCATGGTGTTAAACTTTGAACTCCTCCGAAACGGTTTGACCGATTCTCATAAAATTTTGAGTGCATATTGGGTAGGTCTGAGAATCGGAAAACATCTATTTTTCATCCCCCTAAATGTTAAGGGTGCTCCACGCCAAATTTTTATTTTTTTTGACATTTTTAAATTTGTTTGATTATGAGTCAGTCATTAAAAAATACATAAAACTTCAAATTTTCACCCATCTAAGATCAACAGTTATTTTTGTATCGCGATTTTAATATCGGCAATACAACGTTTGCTGGGTCAGCTAGTTTTATACAAAAGTTAAAAGAAAAACTAAAAAACACACTAAAAAGCAAAAAAAAAAATATCTTTGGTATTCGACAATTTCCTAGTATTAGATAAATCGATTAAAGATAATGGTTGAAATTTAAAATTAACATCATTTTCTGTCTTATCGAAGTTTGAACAAAAGTTGTTCAAAGTTGGTCTAAGTCGCGCCCAAATGAGTCGGTTACAAACAAGTTCACATACAGGTGAAGCTTATAAAATGCGTGTAATATTCAAATCATCATTTAAAATACAAATAGACTAGCCTTGCCTACCTTAATCATAATTAAAAGGAAGTCCATATTATAAAGAATAGGAAGAAAGTAATAAATAAATCCCGTTCCAAAATTTATGTTTATATGTGGTAATGACTTTTTTTGTGCAATTAGGCCTTGTTCCCACTATGCCGGACCGGTAGATCTGACGTAAACCGGACACCGGACAGAATGTTCACATTACACCGGATCCCGGATCTTCTTCGGTTATCCAACAGAACAGGTATCTCTTGGACAAGCGTAATTAAAGTTTCTGCTTGAATGTCCATACTACACGTCTTCTTTTATCAGAAAATGCAAGCCGAATCACGTGGAGGGAGCACGGGCGGGGCGAGCGGGGGACAGATGACGGCGCAAATTCGTTCACATTACTCCGGTCCGGTGGTTTTACCGGCACTTCGCAGTGACAAAACGCTCGGTAAAAATGCCGGGCTCGGTATTTTTTCCGGATCCGGCATAATGTGAACAGCTTCATATATATTCTTTAGCCATTAGTTCTTCCGGCAATTTTACCGAGCCGGTAAATTTGCCGGTCCGGCACAGTGCATAGTGGGAACCCGGCCTTACAATGTAATTTGCACCTCGTTCTGTATAATATATGAACACGTTCGCCAGTGGGTCAATGTTTGACAAGTTTTTGTGAAAAATCTCCGAAACAAGGCTTGCTGTTGCAACTTGCACTTCCACTTTCGCTTTGATTTCACAATAAAACATTGATTAAAGAAAATGTATATACAAATTCAAGTATTTTTATTCAAAATAGAATGTGATATTACTTATTGAAAGTCAAAAACTACCACCCATTCCAAAAAGAATGCCTCAGACCTGAGAAGAATGGGCGCAACAAACTCGGCTTTTTTTCCATCAAAAAATATGTTTACAAAGAAATATTTATTTTTTTATTCTTTAAATTTTTCTCTTAATGATTCTTTAGGACCTAGGTTAATAAAAGCGCGAATAGCCCTCTTCAAAGTCTGGTATTAATATAGGCTGTACTGCCCCATAACAATATACCATAGGACATAATACTATAAAAATAACTAAACTATACTAGCCGCGCCGTATCAATGTACTGTCTAATTTTTTTAATAAGAAATACCTATGTAATATCATGACTGCATCGTACGTGATATTAAGGCACTAAATGCCAGCGACCTTGAGCGATATGAGTTCACTACTGCCGGCCCGCCATCTATGTAACAAAGCCAATATTTTCAAAATTCTTGCGTGGAAAACAGTTTATATGCTTACAATCCTCGTTTTTCACCTACACAAAAAATACAAGCTATAAGAATAACTTTTCTGAGAGAAGTACCGAAAAAAATGCGTCACGTCATGTTCAAAAAGGCTAGGCAGTGTTAACTATAACCAACAGCAAGCATTAGCAACCTACAAATAAGACTTAAGGATATGTGTAACAGGATTAAGTAGTGTTCATAGCTTGAAATGCTATACTTTCACCACAAAACTTGTCTAAAAACACCATGTTTGCGTGTTTTCTGCTTACTCTTCGCCTTAATGTGGAGCCCCGAGTTGTCCCGATCTATTCTTAATATTCATGCAAAATGCTTTGGCCGCACATACAAATAGACAGACAGAAAAAAATACTATGTAAAATACACCACAAGTAAAGTAAACATTTATTCATGACATAACACATATATATGTACATAGTATTATTAAAAAAATTTCAATATACAGTTTTTACTTTGTAATGATTTCATTATATTATTATCATGTATGATAAGTATGTAAAGAAGGTTACGTATTTTATGTAAATTCATATGTAACAGCTTTATTAAATTGTAGATTTCTGTACGCGCCAATGTCGTCATTAAATAATTATACTAAATTTAATCTCTCTTAAATTTTTTGATGATCTTTAACGAACCTGAACGATTAATAAACTTTACAGTGTCTTTTATATTACTACCGATATGAGGCATAAAAGGCATGAAAAGGCATTTATTTTCTCAATATTGATTCCTTTAGAATTCTTTTGGATGTCATTTCTAATAACTACTAGATACTACTACCGCTTCGGAATGAAATGGCGCTCTGAGAGAGAAGGAGCGGCGCAAGAAACTCTATGTAATACTACAGTCTCTTAAACCTTCGTATTATACCGCTAAATAACTTATCATTTATCTGTATAATATTGTTTGTAGGTGTAATTGAATACTAGAACAATTAAAATAAAATTGTGCGCCTTGTGTGTGATGTTCTTTAGTCTCTGGGTATCGGGCTAAGGTAATCCAGATGCGTTACTTTTCTGTACTGGGTTGCTCCAACTAACTTTAGCAAAAATAAACATGTAAGAGTATCGCATAAGAAAAAAATTAGTTGCACCATTGGACAATATTTAGATGAAGTCATAACTTTAAATATTAATCGTAACTTGTCTAATCTTCACCGGTTAAAGCTAATGTTAATGAGCTAAATAGCCACCTGTCAAGAGTTTCAAATAAATATTCAATATTGACTTAATATTTCAGTTTTTAACTTTAACTATGCCAAGAAATACCATGGTGCAACACAATCCGCAGTCTGTGTCAAAGTCACCGTTGCTGTTAACGTTAAATTTGAGTTAAACCTTAACTATAACACCTAATATGCAACCCAGCTTTACTGTTAGAAGCAGATGCCGCAACAACAAACTTTAACATATACAAGTACCTAAATTTAAATAAAATCATAAGCTTTCGTGTTTGTACATTAGCAATACCTACAAAAGCAACACAAAAAAAGCGAGGCCGAAAAAAGGACTTAAAATTTTATCTGATTATCTATTTAATTGTGAACACTAATCTTAGAAACAGCTAAGTACGGTCTTTACGGATGACTTGTAACAAGCTCCCCGTAACTAAATGTACTTATTCCAGAACTTGTAGACGTCATCGGTCACGAATTATTGAGATTTGAAAAGTAAAAATCTTCGTGCACTGTTCATATAATCATGTACCTATCCTACTACCCGGGATTGACATAAGACTCATTGGGCGTTTTAATGCATACTGCATCATTTAATTTAAGTATATGTCATTGTCTTATAATGATTTATAAATCGTATACGTCTGACTAGACAGACTCTAACAATGCGATAACGTCGAAAAAAAGTTGACAGTTCACCTATACTTCGAGCAATGCATGCACACTAACACAAAGTGACATACAAATCGCGAGTGTTATACGTAGCTTATCACGCACACTAAAGTAATAAACTTAGCCTGTTTTCATCGGTTGTCTAGGAGCAAGAGGCTCTTTTTACGGCCGTTCCCAATATACTATCTAGAAAAAAATTACTATCTTCTACTGTCAGTAATTAGCTGTCAATAATCTGAAGCTGTCCCAATATACCCGATAAGTCATTCTTATCGCCTTATATTGGGACGCGTGAATTGCAATTTCCTTACAAACTTCTATCGCTGGTAAGCTATACGTCTTCCCATTGACAGTCAGCTTGTAGGGATAAGATGAGTTACCGTCGATAAGTTTATTGGGATAGAAAAGTCAACGATAGTTACGAATTTTATCTCAAGTAGGCCACAACCGGAGATAGACGAACGGCCGTTAGACATATTCTCAGACACTAAATAGAATTTTTGAGATAATCTGAGACACTTTACGGGGTTTAGTGTTTACTTCATTCCAATCGTTTCATAAAAATATGTAGTTAATTGAAATTATTAACCGCGACAATTGATGCGTGCGTTAGTCTATATTACTAGAAGAGTTTTTGTTTATCACAAAAGCATGCCAACATAATTGATACGATGATATATTTAATTAACATTCTACAGGCTCTTGAACCAATTTCCTTCCTGAGTGCGTTCTCGACGTCGGTGCGTGCTTGGTTGAGTGCAAGCGTGCGTGATATTTCCGAACATCAACAACAAATTATTTTGTATCCACAAGCTTTTTTTTGTATAAAAATAAGGGACGAGCAGGACGTTCAGCTGATGGTAATTGATACGCCATGCCCTTTACAATGCAGTGCCCCTCAGAACTTTTGAGAAACTCAAGAATTCTGAGCGGCACTTGAGACATAAGTTGTCAAGTCTCATTTGCCCAGTAATTTCACTAGCTACGGCGCCCTTGAGACTGAAACACAGTAATGCTTAGACATTACTGCTGCACGGCAGAAAAAGGCGCCGTTGTGGTACCCATAATGTAGCCGGCAATATCCACATAGCAACTGTTGACGAGCCCATATACGCAATCAACGACACATACTTAGATAACCTGATGTTAAGTGATGACCGCAGCTCAAGCTATCTTCAGCAACAGAAGAATAAGACAGTTCCCAAACCCTCTTCACTTTAGACACTCTTCGTTTTCCCCGTGTTGCAATGTGCACTTTATGTATCTTCAGAGCTCAAAGTAAAAACAACTGATTCCATTAATTTTGCATTAATTGATTTTGAAAGTTGCGGTATAAAATATTCACGCTTTATTAGCTTTGTAAGACTGACAATAGTCTTTTAAAAAATACTAGCTGACCCAGCAAACATTGTATTGCCATATAAAGTAATAAATAAAAAAAACCATTGCCATCTCGCAACCTTATTGCGGATCTGTGGATGTAACAATAATATAAAAATCGCGATAGAAAAATAGTTGTTTATCGTAGACGGGTGAAAATTTGAAGTTGTATGTATTTTTTAAAGTTGTATCATAAAAAAATAAATAATTTATCTATAAATTTAAAAAATGGGGTGAACTACCCTTAACATTTAGGGGGATGACAAAAAGATGTTGTCCGATTCTCAGACCTACCCAATATGCACACAAAATTTCATGATAATCGGTCAAGCCGTTTCGAAGGAGTTTAACTACAAACACCGTGACTTAAGAATTTTATATATTAGATTTTAAGCAAAAAGCCAATGAACTTTTATGTCGTTATAACTATTTTATTAAATTAATGAATATTAAGTATTCTATGCAAATAATCAAATGCGAATGCGCGCGGAGAATGCATAATACATATATTAATACAACCGTAACAAAGTAAACACTGAACATTGTATATTTTTTTAAATAATATTTGCTGTGTGTTCTACGAACAATACCGAATCCAAAAAGTACTTTAAAGAATATTTGTCTGTTTGTCTGTATGTATGTCTGGGCAAAAAGTAATCACGACTGAATAGATTTAATTCTCATTCTTCAATGATATTAACGCGCTACATCTAGTCATAGTAGTTTTACTGCTTTATAACGCCCAAGACGACGTCACGGGCAGTTACGAGTAATATTTTAAACAAACCGCCGCGACTGTTCGACGAAGCATAATAAATTAAAGAAGTACGGAAATTAATACTGTATGACACGGTTTCGTTAGGGTTTTAGTAGATATTCTATTAAGAAAAACTTTATATATTTTTTTACGATAGATAGTTTGGTAAATTTGTAATAAAGTTATAACTATTACCATGAGTATTCGAAACCCAATCTTATATGTAAAATTCTCGTGTCACAATGTTCGTTCCCGTACTCCTCCGAAACGGCTTGACTGATTCTCATGAAATTTTGTGAGCATATTGAGTAGGTCTGAGAATCGGCCAACATCTATTTTTCATACCCCTAAATGTTAAGGGTCCACACGATTAATTTTTTTAATTTTTTTGACATTTTTTTTAAATTTTTTTTTATTATCAGTCAGCGTTAAAAAATACATACAACTTCAAATTCTCTACGATCAACAGTTACTTTTGTATCGCGATTTTAATATCGACAATACAACGTTTGCTGGGTCAGCTAGTATCATTCTAAAATTGTCGAAACAAAGCAATCTGTTTCAAATAATTTACTGTCACAAAATAAGAAAATTTCGAGAAAGTCGAGAGGCAATTTGTAACAGCCACTGTCACAGATCGTAACAACAATACGATTCACGTACGAGGTAATTCAACGCATGACTCGATAATTACGACAAGTGACATTAGTCAAAGAACAATAATATTAAAACACAGAAGGTGCACTTTCACTGAAATTAACAATAAGATTCAGGTTCCAATCAAAGTTTTACAAGAAAATGTTTCATTCCAACTAAATTTTTGTTGTTATAATATATATCTATATATAATTTTTAAATATTATTAAGATATTATTTACGTAAAACTGTAGTTTAAAGCAAGTTCAAAAGTTTTATTTTTGCTATAGTAAAAAATAAATATAAACTTTAATATTATGTACAAGAAAAACACATAATAATTGTAAGGCAACATAATGTTTTTATATTCTCTACATTCTACAAAAATTATGGATTTTGATGCCTAAAATAACCATAAAATAGTAAATTTGGTACGTATAATATGTAATTTTTTATATATTTTATTTATTTATTTATTTAAGACAACAAAAGGTCCAGATATAAATGTTAGTGAAATAGTCTTAACCTATGTTAGGAATACAATAATAAATTACATATATGTTAGTAACAAGCTTATTCTATATTAGTTGATATAATTAATAAACTTACAAACTAACCCAGACATCCAGTGCGTTTTGAATGCGATGTCCTGTCTGTCGGCTATCACCTTCAAAATAATATTGGGACTCCTCTCCAACCTATTTTTGACGGAGGCGATTCTTTTCCGTATGATTGCGGAAAAACCATCGACACGGTTCTCCACAAACATACCGGACGCGCTACAATACTGAGGCAGACCCAACATTATCCTGAAGATGTTATTATATTGGACACGGAGAGCATTAATAGATTTTTGGGTATAGTCAACCCACAGACTGCACGTGTAAAAGCTCTGACAGAATGACTTGAATAGCGTGATCTTTACATCTTTTGTGCAACGTGCAAATCTGCGAGCCAACATATTCCCTCTAACCGCCAACGCTCTCCGCTCCCTATCAATGTCACAATTATACTTCATGTCTGCTGTAACCACATGACCCAGGTATGTGAACTTGTGCACCCTCACCAGCTCTGCACCGTACAACCTCACTGGAGGTACATAGCTCGGAGAAATTCCGCCTGCCGCAAAGACCATGTGCATGCTTTCTTTTAAAATTATATTTAAGTCCATGCTTTTCTGCATAGTCTTCACACACACGCAGCAAATCTCCCAGCGCGCAGACCGATGGGCTCAGCAGCACCATATCATCCGCGTAACTGATGTTATTAATCATTTGATTATCAATCGTACATCCCGCATGCATGCTGCTGAGCCCCTCGATCAGCTCGTTCACGTAGAGGCTGAAAAGCTTCGGTGAGCTCCGCCCACGTAATGCTAATTCGAAATATTTTAGTCTCTAATAGTAATTCTAGGAGTTCCCCAATTTCTTATTAATGCCTCCATCAGATCTGATTTTTTATATTGGATCAATTTTTACCAATGAGCGTTTTAGCGATTATGAATACCATTTTTTGACAAGCGTATACGTCGTATTAGCGATGTTTTAAATCTCCGCTAAGTCATTATGAATACGACAGTTTAAAGATAATATATCTATAATTATTATTGAATGGCAAAGCGTAGGCAATTTCTGTTTTGAAGAATTAGATACGTACCTTCTGTGTCTATTTATTGATCACGATTCGTTTAACCATAGTTTGTTATTGATGAATCGTAGTTTAAACTGAGACGACATTTGACATTACTTTCTTCTTATAACTGTGCATTATGAAGCGCGAGTTAACTATATTATTTAGAACGTCAGTTTTTGTCTATTTACACTTGGCAGCGATACGAATTCAAATTTTTTCGAATTTTTTCTTTCGAATTGGTATTGTTCCATTATTAAATATTAAAATCAACTATACGACATAGAAAACATGTAATAGTTGACCGATACTCGTATCTAAAATTGATAAGTAGATTCTCAGATAGAGAGATGTGTAGATAGTCTCTTGCTGTTAGAGAACCGATAAAAACAGGCCAGGTGTAATACTTTAGTGTGCGTGACAAGCTACGTCTTACACTCGTGATTTGTGTGACACTTTATGTTAGTACGCGTGAATTAGGTACTCAAAACAGAGGTTACTTCTGATTAACTCAATTATGTTCGACGTTTTCACAGCTGTCATAGTATATCTAGACGTATAAATGATCTAAGAGTAGATGTTAGTTTCTTTACTTATAATAACGAATGATTTGTAGCAATCCAATTAATGCTCTAAAATCTATATACATAACTGATTTAGAAACACTTAAGAAGTCAAAATGGTTGCGTTCTTAAGCATGACATACTAGCCGTGCCCGTGCTTTCACCCGGGTATAATTTGACAGAAGATCGACTGGGGATAAATTTGTATAGATAAAGTAAATAAAAATCCACTTGCTGAGTCCGAATTATGAACAAATTATGTAAAATTATGCTACAAGTTATATCAGAATAATAATATTGTATAATAAAGTAAAAATAAGACCTTAGAATCGTTATGAAGTAAATATATTTTGATGTAGTTAGCTACAAATGTTATCAAATTTAATCGTGGTAATCTAGGCCAAGAGCATTTGTATCACGTTTGAGCAATAAAGTTGATTGCAAATTTAAAAATAATAACATTTTAAATAAATATGCACATTTTATCACTAGTTATGAAATATCTATTTGAATATGAAGGTTGTATGAGGTTGTGCTGCATTTGTTAATTAATGATCATTTCTGTATTTCAATGGATCCCCGATATCTGTGACTTAAAAGAAAAATGGAAGGCTTTAAGGGAGGATAATCAAATCAGAAATTCGTTGAAAGGTATATAAGGTCACGACTATATTGTACAATGATCGGACAGCCTGGGACTAGATTGTGATTATTTTATAGCGATAGAAATGACTGTACAATATTGTATATTTTTATTGAAAAGAGCGCAAAAGAAAATGCTGGGAGAGTTTCTTGCGCCGCTTCTTCTCTCTCAGAGCGCCATTTGTTTCCGAAGCGGTAGTAATATCTAGTAGTTATCAGAAATGACATCAAAAAGAATTCTAAAGGAATCAATTTTGAGAAAATAAATGCCTCTTATGCCTTTTAATGTTTATGTCGATTTTACCATTACACAATACAAACTTATTTTATTAAAGTTTTACGTAAAAAGTAGAATACAGGGGATATAATATAGGGTAAATATAAATCAATTCCACTTAATACATCTAAATAGCGTTGACATAAACCGATTTTATACACCATAAGTAATAGTTTGTTTTTGGTTGTTTCAATACCAAATCAAGCATTTGAATACAGGAAGTCACATAGCGAAGTAAAATAAGAAAATGAATGGCCACAGGAAACTTTCAATGATAAGTATTTACACAATAGTTATGCGACGATAAAACAATCAAATTTAAAGGAAATCCTTTAGAGATGTCGTTACACAAAAGTGTGTGTATACTTATGTATGCACGCAAGAAGTTATACTTCTTTCGCCGAACGAAGCAAAAAATCATTAAAATGATTTATTCCTCGTGCTATACTACGTTTTTAGAAAGAACAATTTTGTAAAAATCTTGCAAAGATGGCTTTGACATTTAATTATTAAATAATGAATAGGCTGTATGGGCTTGAAATGACGCACACTAGTTGTATTTAGTAGCCTTATTGTACTCTTGTATATGTATATAAGGGATTTCCACCTACATATTGAATCAGCACGATATCTCTGGAACCATAAGGCGTAGAGACTTGAAATTTGAAGAAATGATTTTACGAAATTCTACCCGCAAGAGTTTTTTTTATGAACAGAACACCGTCTGTTGAGTCAGTTAGTAACATATAAATATTATCTGCATTTTAAAGTTTTGCAGTCGATGCATTTTAAGTTGAGAGAATACCTAAGTTTGTTACTGAATACATTATGTATAGTCAGATAGCGTGGGAACTGCGATCTTTACCTCGGTTATCTTTGAGAAATAAAGGACTTTGCACACTACACCGTGCCATACCATGATTGTGCTATAAAGTTATCAGGTACCTCCGGAAAAACGACACGGTCTCTATGAACATACTATTATCACATGAGCAACGCTCTTCTGAGTTATGACGCTCTGTGCGTGGCCCGCAACGTTCGGTTTAATAAGGGTAATCCCATACTTTTTAAAATACAATATGTATAAAATTTTCTTTCCTGGCACGATTCTAGTACGGTCAAGTATGATACGCTGTAGTGGGCAGATGCCTTAAGGTGTCACATATCCGTTAACAGAGAACTTAGTGTTCCCATGAATTAAGATCGTCTTTCATTATTATTAATATATACGAGTATTATAAAATTGAAGAGCTTCTTTGCTTCTTTGCGCTTATCTCTGTTTCTACTTGTTGTAAATGAAAGCCAGATTTATGAGTCTAATCTATGTAAAGAATTTGTTATGTTTTTAAAGTGATAACCCTTACTTATAAATTTGGCTCAGTTGGAGGAGCACTCGCACGAAACGCGAGATATGGGGGTTCGAGTCCCACAGCGGTTTTGAAAATTTTATTTGTGTATAATCTGTCTAGCAATCGGCAACACCTGTCAGCTAACCTTTAATTAAAATTGTTTAAAGTACGTCGAAAGAGAAAACACTCCTGAACTCTGTTATGCTTTTTGTGCAAGAGCATAGGTCGTAATAGTTAGCGATACATAAATACAAAAATAATACAAAATATAATTAAAAAAGTCACACACACCTTAAATACTTATTTCTGTTAAATAGCCGATGTATTTATTAAATAACGATAGTTGCTTCCCTACACAATATTTAATATGTTATGTTTCCTGTTTTTTTTACTAAGGCCAAAGCAAAATCCCAAATTTTGAGAGACTAGAGAGGTACTGGGATAGTGATGTATGGACACGTTCCAATTTGTTAGACACCTTTAAACTTTTTAGAACATAATTTTCTCGCGCAATCCAAAATATGAAAAGGTTACAAAGAGTAACCGTTATGTTACGGTCACACATTACAATAAAGTCGAGAGGAAACGCAATTCTCTTTCGCAGAACACAAATACCTCAAATTACTTAGCCTAGATACAGTTCAGCAGTTTACAGCTAAGTAATACGTGGTCCTTGTCTTTAGTACTGGGTTGATAACACTTGGCTTAACAGTCACGTACGAACGCCATGCCAGTCTAGTATTTAAATAATATAATATTCAGTTTATGTGTTAACAGACCTTTGCTAGTAACTTTGTCTGCAATAAGATTGAGTATATTGTATTCTAAAGAATAAATGAGAAAGCTCTGTTTTTAAACAAATTCAAAATAAATTACATTCAAATCGTGTGGGTAGTTGAGCCGTGAAATAGTAAACAGATTTACTTCAACATTTAAATTTTTGGAGTCTGATTGACGAGACGCAACAGTTTCTCCCGATCCACTTCCGGATATTCTGTAGTTTCTATCATAATATTATAAGCATTGTACCTGCGAATATATTTAATAAGTTATATGAATACCTAGTCTTGCCATAAATACTGAAATAAAGTGAAAAAAAATCTATAGTTTAATACATAAATATAAAACATTTTAAAATATAAAAAGCTTATTCGAAGTGGTCTCCATTGGATGCAATACAATGCTTTAAACGTTGAGGCCACTTATCAATAGAAGCACGCATGGGAAAATTCTTCACTGCCAATCGTATGGATTGTTTTAGGGACTCCAAATTATCATGGCGTTTAGAGCAAGCCGTACTCTCTAAAACATACCATAAATCATAATCCAGCGGATTAAGATCAAGTAGACGCCGGCTATTCTTCAGCTCTGATGAAGTCCAAAACGTTCGTTTCCAACCAAGACTGCGTAGACCGAGCGAGGCGACTCGAATCTTGCTGGAAGGACCATTCTTGTTTATTGAATATGGTATTGTTAAGGGACTTCAATACCTTCTCAAGAATGGTATCTTGATACACTGTGCCGATGTTTTGATACCTTTTTCACAAAAGTATGGCTCAGTCACATTCATAGCTAATACCCCACGTTGCACTCTGTCGACTAATTGGGAAGCTTCCTTAGAGCTTTGAGCATAAATACGGTCATTTTGTTTGTTAAAATGTTGCTCAATTGTATAAAAATTCTCATCGGTAAACACAATTTTTCTGTGACCGCCCTTTGCGTAGCGCTTCAATAGTTGTTTCGATTTTACTACCTTATTCTTTTTTAAATTATCAGTTAAGACATTACCAGTACGTCTCTTATAGGCTGCATGTCATCTTTTAAAATACGCACCATGGTTCTAGGTGCTATATTCATCTCCCAAGATAAAATTTTTTGCTTTCGGACAGTAATTCTTCGAATTCTTTCCCTTACCACCTTTTTCGTACGAACACTACGTGGACGGCCAGATCTTTTTCTGTCACAAACAGAGGAGGTTAATAATTTTAATAGCCCGGTACACACATATTGTACTTATACTAAGCGTTTGAGGAGTTTTAAAAACAACATTTGGCTCCATACCTACTTTGTGTAATGCAATCACAGCGATTCGGTTCTCTTTATATATCGCAAAATATTGTACAATCTATTGGCCCCAAAATGAGAAAACTCAATGAACAATCATATAAAAATTACACATTCGAAATATTTTGTTTATTTTTAATTGTAACAGTATTTATGGCCAGAATAAGCATATACGTAAAAGATACGTTAATGTTATCTTCATTAAAATATGCGTATTAAGAATTAAATCAGTAATTCGGGTTAACGAACCGTCTATACACCAACAAATACATGGTTTTTGCTTCATTAGTGAGCTGTATCTAATCCATGGTTGCAAGCTTTTCAAGCATTAAGTGCTTGAATTAAATTGTCACAATCCGTTGGTGAGGCAACCTACTTTGTACTCCATAATATTACATCTAGGTCGATACCGACTTGCTATCCACATCGTAAACCGCTCATCGTAATAGGCCTAACTGTACCAAAGTTACCGATCTTGCGTCTGTAATTACAATATACGCTGTTAAAATCTGAATAATGCACGCATATCATAAAATCTGTACTCATATCTCAACTCTAGAAGTACCAGTGGGATTTTAATGATATATTTTTGTTAAAGTAGCTTCATTAGGAACAGTGCGGACAATCTAGCACACGCTTAAACTTATTAGTTAGCTATAAATATAACATAGGATCTGTATGAGGTAATTTGGAAGAAAACGGGCTCACGAAATGTTTTATGTTTTTTTTTGTATAAAAGGGGGAAAACGGGCAAAACGGGAAAAAGGCTCACGGGATGGACATCGCAACACCAGGGGCAGGAGATGCGTTGTCGGCCTTTGTGATATGTAATTATATGTTTTCACAATAATATTCATACTTATCAAGTTATCCGTGACTATTTCTTGTACATAAGCCGCAGTAGGTAATTTATGACAAAGTTTATTTGCCTTGGGATATCCGCGGGATCACATATTTACACACACAAGGCAAAAGCTTGTTATCAAATTAGAGTAATTTCTAGATCACATATTGTGTTTATTTATGACTTAAATCGATGTTCGAAATGATCGATGATCGGAAAATGTAGATTGCTGTAATACATAGGTACATAGGTACATAATATAAAATACAAGTACACAAATTAAATGTATAAACAAAATTTATGATCGATGCGTGACTCGAACCCGCGACCTCTCGCGATCCTTGCATTGTGCAAGTGCCCTTCCACTGAGCCAATCGTTCGAGCGACGTATCGTTGATAAATCCTGGTTGTCTTGTTCAACTCTCAGGTTATGGCTTCATCTATAGGATCTTCTTTAGAGTTAATAGAAAATACAAGTACTTTTGTAAAGATTTATAAGCCACTCATTATATTGGATCGTTCTTAATGTAAGTAGGGAAAATTTACTCCAACGGACAATTTAATTCCTAATACTCTCTAAATGAACTAAAAACATTGTATTCAATTTACTCTTAACCTAACCTAACGAAAATTGTGTACTTACCCCCTTATTCACAATAGTCTGCTAACTTAAAGCATTGCTAATTCTCACTCTGTCTTCTTCTATTAACCTAAGTCAGAATGAGAAAAAGCACTCCTTAGGGGCTGTTTTAAGTAAGCGGACCATTATCAATAAGGGGGTAATTATTTATCCCTCTTCGCGTGGTTTACAGCTTGTGTTCTCAATATCAATGTGTAGGTACGACCTACTCGACAACCTTCGACTTGTAATGTTTTTTAATTCAAATTTCTAACCATTAACACGATAAAGATTTAAAATTACTCTCGAAAATTCAACGTCAAAATTCACACAAAAAAAGTATAAGGAAATTGAGAATTAATTTGGTGTAAGTCAAGTGTAAGTAATAAAATTACATAGAGGAATGTATAAATGACGAGTCAAATCAGTGAATGAAAGGTTGTACTCTCAACTGGCAACACGATACACGATACATCGGTATACGACACACGTGAGAGCAACCTTGATTCGGAAGAAAGCGTCTGCTATGAGTGACGCGACGCCAATTATATGCAAATACATACGTTGCAGTCAACTCGCAAAACACAACCTGTTGAGGCTTTATATCGAATACGAATTGAGAATAACAAATGTTCTGGTAATCCGGAAACAGTACGGATTTTAACCCACTTTCGGGTGGAATGCTGATAATACAGATAATAATTACATTGCCATTTGCCAGAGACAAACCGGCAAAGAGCGAGCCAGACTCGGAAACTTATAAATAAATTTGGAGTGTACCCTACATAAGTGTAAAATAGATACTACCCTACATAAGTGTAAAAATTATAGAGTGGAATACTGTGGGCAACCCTACGTTATGCTCAATTTCCTAATCAACATTTACATTTTGAGAACCATGTTTGGTACCTTTGTAGGATTTAATATGCAACAAAACCGGCGAAGTGTGAGCCAGACTCATTACGGCACACTTATAAACAAATTTCGAGTGTACCCTACTTATGTAGGGTACACTCGAAATTTCGGCAACAAAACCGGCGAAGTGCGAGAAATAAAATATTATTATTGTCAGTGATTCCTGTATGAGATTAGGATGGCCCTAAACGGCTTACAATCAACAAGGCGCCGACTGATGATGAAATTACAGCCGAGCTTGTCAAAGGTGGTGTTTCTCCCGTACTTAAGATCCTCCAGAAGCTATTTCCTTTCATCATCCTCGTGGGCAAAACGTCGCAAGCATGGTACATAACTATAGTGGTGCTGTTCTTAAAAAAGGGCGATAAAATGTTTTTGAATAGCTTTAGACGCATATCACTATTGAGCCATGTATATTATAAGCTTTTTTCTAGGGTTATCACGAATCGTCTCCTACGTACGTTCGACGATTTCCAGCCTCCCGAACAAGCTGGATTCCGAAAAGGCTTTATAGTCTGTCTCCAGGATCAGTTCTCGAAACCTATCCGAATGCAGCGCGTAGTCAAACAAAGCGATCACATATCGCCGGAGCCGTTCACCGCTGCATTGGAAGATTTCTTTAAGCTTCTGAACTGGAACGGGCTTGCCATTAATTTCAACGATGAATACATCACTTACTTTTGATTCGCTGACGATATCGTAATCATGGCTGAGATCATGGAAGACCTATGCCATATGTTCGATGGCCTCAATACAGCTTCAGCACCGTAACAGTAACAACTGCTACTAATTTGCTACTAATCTGTTTAGTAGCAACTGCTACTGTTACGGTACTGCTAGTATAACTTTACTCGAAATTGTTGACGATTACGTCTACCTTGGACAATCAATCCAGATCCATTTTCGCGAAAGAGGTCACTCGTCCAATCCAATTCGGATGGGCAACGTTCGGGAAGCTCCGTATAATCTTCTCGTCCCAAATACCACAGTGTCTGAAGACGAAAGTTTTTAACCAGTGTGTGTTGCCAGTGATGACTTACGGTACGCAGACGTGGTCGCTGACTATGGGCCTGATGAGAAAACTCATGGTCGCTCAGAGGGCAATGGAGAGGGCTATGCTCGGAGTTTCCCTGCGAGAACGAATCAGAAATGAGAGACGGGAGGGAGACCTTTGTACAGCAGTGCACGTCTTATGGCTGATGATGATGATTCTAAGTAATTTGACAGGTAGTTTTTTCATTTTGACATAAAAACAGTTACTCGTTTTCCCGCAAAATGTGTTAAGTGTTGGCAATGTGTGTAAGAATATTTGTATCATTTCTCAAGTTTATTATTAAGTGTAGGGTTTAACATTCAACTTTACAACATTCGAAATTATTTCCAAGTGATTATTACACAACAAACAAACGTTGAGTAATAATATCAATATCGCTTCTGTTGTATCGTATTATTCAACAGTTAATATTTAAATAAATAAAACAGTTTAAATATTAATGTAGCGGTAATCGCTGATATAATACTATATTTAACTTTATTGAGTCATACAATTTACAATACCATAGACAACAGACATAACCTTGATACGGTACGCCGTGTTTTTTTAATAGCTATTGAATTGGAAAACGTAGAATGATTTATATCAATTTTAAAGTGTCGAAATTAGTTATTATGAAGAATATTCAAATTCTGATATCGTTTACGGAATATTTTCGTGATTCCTGTTATTTCGGTCCTGTTGCAAATCTCATATTTATTTATTTAATGGATCACCAACATAAGAAATAGTAGTTACAGTATTAATAATTACATTGCATTAAATTGTAAAATTTAACTTTTCCTACAATTAAAGGTAATCACAGCATGCTTTGTGTTACAACAATTATTAGTAAAGAGAAATCTAGAAAAATATTGATTAAAATTAGTCAATTACGAGCTATTTATATTAATAACAGTTCGGTGAATGCAATATACCAACCAATTTATTATATAAGACTACCTAAGTATTACATTCTGAGGCTGTAGATATGTCGCACTTTATGAACTTTAATTTAAATTTGTTAAGACTATCAAAATTAATGTCGATATTTGGACTTTTCTTTCTATAGTCATTATAGCGACAAGAAATGCGTACCACAGGTGAATCACGTCCTAGATTGGTTTTACAGAAACTTGGCTCAAACAAATCACAAAGATGTAGTGGTATTCTGGCAGGAAATTTAAATTAGATCATTTATACGTTTAGACTATGACAGCTCTTAGAACGTCGAAAATATTCTCTATTTTACACAAAGTGTCATACAAATCGCGAGTGTAAGACGTAGCTTGTCACGCACACTAAAGTATTATAGCTGGCCTGTTTTCATCGGTTGTCTAACAGCAAGAGACTATCTAGACGTATAAATTATCTAAGCTCACAACTTACAAGAGAACACATTGGATAAGCACTATAACCTTAACAAATCAGTCTGTTTAGTTCTTAATAAGCGTCGGTAGTAATATTAGGTTTGACTATTGATTGGTTTCAAGTGACCGCCTTACCTACTCTCAAGCTAAGCCACATAAATCAGAACAGCTTTAATGAATCTGTCGACTAATGCAGTTTATCAGTGAAACGGAGCAGGCGTAACTCATCGCGTCTCGGTAGCAGATTACCGTTTATATTTACTGTTAACACAATTTCTGGTGTTTAAATAATGTATGTTGGTCTAAATTTACTTCCCACGACATCCACGAAATAAATTGTTTCATTCTGTTTGACCGACGGATACTAGAGCATACATCTGTTACTTCTACGTCTAATTAATATATAGAAAGAAGGTTTTAATTGCGAACGTTTTAAATAAGTCATGCATATATGAATTGCATTATACACACGCATAAATCATATCTTACGAAACGAGGTATGTGTAAAGCAAGTTCTGTAGCTGTGTAGTGCACATTGATAAGATTTAGTACCGTTGGTTTTTTATAATTATATTACTAACGAGCGCCCGCAATTCTGCGCGCGTGCTTTCTGTGTGATATTTCAATTAACTTAACATTTTTGGTTGTTAATCGATTGTAATGAAACAAACACTACGAGCCTTACAAATAAACTTCGCATAAAGTTATACCTTAGAAGAAGCCAAGAATATGCAAAAATATTGACTAAATTGCTGACAAAAATGTCATTATATTGTCATTGTCACTGTCAATATATAATTCTGAAGTTTTCCAAATGACAGGCAGCCTTGGAAATAAACGCGGGAAACGTAATACGTCCAAATAAAGAATTCGTAAGCAAAATGTATATAGTATGTATTCTCGAGTATAACTTTATGCCAATTTTATATGTAATGCCATAAATGTTACGGGAAAATCAATTTCAAATCTGTTTAGTAGTTTCTGAAATTCAGTGTGCACGATGGAATTCTAGATAAGGAAATAGAGATCTTATAAATGTTCATTCCTTGCAGGACGACTGACGCCATACATACATACATCACTTTACTACGTACGTTTGCAACGCTGCGGCTATTGAGTTTCAGTTATACTAAAATACATAGTATTTACTTGCTTTTTTACGATCACCACTGGTGGTCTGCAAGTCTCCTATAAGACAACATGTTTAACGAGGCTACGTATCACCTCAAGTACCTGTTTATTTATTTTTTATTGCATAAACAAACAGACAAAACTTTTAAAAACTATCTTTTGTTCATAAGTAGGTACAATTTTTGTTTTTTTTTTTTTTAACATTTACCTTCAGACACGGAATGAATTTATTATATCTGTAGCTATCTATCTATACATATAAAATACATTTATAAGTAATTAATTACCATGTAAACTTAAGTAGGTATAAGCCGCAAGGATTTTAAGCATAAGCAGGATTGAGAGCAAAGTGAATTAGATAGATCCAAGGACGCCATCTTGAAAAAATATTGACACTGACAGTTCAGGTTCGGATTAAACATCATTTTAAAATGACACCAACCGGTATCTGTTTTTACTGTGCTTGAATTTTAAATACTACTCACTTATTATCTTTTTGTTAAAACATTATATTTTTTTATTCTTTTCTTTTGATAACCAGCACCAGTTACTTATAACTCCATTATTTTGAATCATTAAGATCCTTGTCGCCGTGTGGTTCGCAATAATAGAACATGGTGATTGCTACCGCGAAGGTCTACACAAAAGCGAAACCGGCTCAAATTGGGACCGCATCGACACTAATCTGATCGCGGATCATCCTGATAAAAATAAAACAATAGTCGGTTCCGATCCGACGAGTGTTGCGCAGGCGCGGGCGGTTGCATGCGGCCGCGGCGCACCCAGTGTTGCCACACTCATATGTCGACCCTGTACTGAACACTCTATGAATTACTGGTGCCTCTAAATAATCAATCATTTAAATATCTGGTTTGTGAGTAATTGAAAGCAAAATTAATGAACGATGCGGTACCGAACCCGCGACCACTCGCGTTCCGTGCAAGCACTCTTCCAACTGAGCCAACCGTTCGAGTGTCGTCTCGTTGATAAATCTTGTATGCTTTGTTCAACTCTCGGGATGTGGCTTCATCCCAGAAGTGAGGGTTATCACTTAAAAAACCTAACAAATCTGTATGAGGTTGAAAATGTGATTACTATTGTTGTAAGTTTTTGAAACTCTTAATAATTTTACATGAGGTATTCACAAGCGGAAAATACCGCTTTATTTTTACTTGGCAGGACGCCTTCCGTATGAAAGGGTACTGCACCAACCTTTATTCCACCGAAACTCTAAGCATTTACATGACGTACTTCAATTAGATTTTATGTTGTAAGCAAGGGGTGAATTTTTCTATTGTTTTTTTTTTAATATTAATATGTTTTCATATTATAGGATAATTCTATAAGGTTTGCTAACCTTAATCCAAAATATCGTAGATTTTATATTGTTACTGTCGCCATGTCACGACCATGCTAAAAACTTTTAATGTATATTTGATTGCTTGTCTAATTAAAGTAATATTTATAGATAATTACAAAATACTCTGTTACGTGCTTCAGTCTTCTATTGTATTTTAAATATTACAAATTCTTGCAAAACAACAGGATATTCTCACATAACGTTTACCAATACAACTGCATGTACATTTTAAGAATCCACGATTAATATTCAGGTAGCAATGCCAGTCATTGGCTACTGTCATTCAGTTTAGTTTAATAGGAGTATCTCGTTTTAATTACACAACGAATTACATCCTGAATGGTAGTAACATTAATAAATATTAACATTTTATTTCCCATTGTGAGTGAAGGTTACAAATCGTGTGAAAAAAAATAAACGAAGGTACACTATAACGTGTGAGAATTGAATACGTACTTAATCTCGTGGTATTTATATATTTATGGAATGGGATAGAATGAGGATCATTTTAACTGCTACGTTTAATTTTATAAACAAAAGGAGTTTTGTTTGGATATCGGAACGCAATACACAAGCTGTCAAACTGACATTTCAAAATGGCGTCCGTTAAACGTTGTGTCATGTGTGGCTAAAAGTTTCAGAAACATTGCCGAGAGTTAGGACTACAGAAGGTGAGGATGATAGTTGATTAGATAATTTATACGTCTAGATATAGTCTTTTGCTGTTTGACAACCGATAAAAGCAGGCCAGGAATATTAGTTTGGTGTACGTGACAAGCTACGTCTTACATTCGCGATTTGTATGATACTTTGTGTTAATGTGATTTTTTAAAATAGAGGTTTGTTCTAAACTCAATTTTATCGACGTTTTCACAGATGTCACAGTCTATATAGACGTATAAATGATCTAAGAGTAGTCGATTGATATGTATAATGAATATGGGTGTTTACTAGTCACGGATAGTAATTATAATCCTCTCGCCTGGTGTCTTTTATCGTAGCCTTTGTTCAAGTACATACATAAAAAAAAGTTTAGGAACTATGGTTTTAGTTCAATAATTTAATTTCTTTGGCTATATTTTTGAAATATAGATAGTGGTTACTAAAATTAAGATTGAATGAAATCTAGTATAAGATTAAAAAAAACAACATCAATATACAGTTCTTAAATAAATTCTCTCAAGAACCTATTCAGTAAACCTTACATTATTCCTAAACTCAATTCAACATCAAAAACGAAAACCATCAAAACTTTCTTTTCCAAATTCCACAGCCTGCACATCACTGAGTAACTGATATTATTTGTTCTGTCATTTAAAATTTATTCAAATGCAGTCGTTATCCGGTATTATGAATAGCCAATCGTGTGGAAAACAGTTCCGTCCCCGGACGACCAAATATTTAACAACAGGTGGACATGGAACGGAAATGCACGTAGCATAAAGTCACTTATGCGTTTAAGTAAACTAACTATACTGCTATTTCTGTAGGTACAACTCTCGGATTTTTTGGAGTGAAAATTTCTTGGTAGGGTAAAATCTTATGGATTCGCGTCACCAACATGCTCATGACTGGTGCATGCTATAAATAAATAATTAAAAAAATAAATATGAAATAAATAAAAATAATAGTTAATAAACATGGGTACCTACAAAACAAGCGCGTACATCTTCCTTAAAGGCCGGCAACGCTCCTGTGATTCCTCTGGTGTTGCAAGAGATTGTGGGCGGCGGTGATCACTTAACAACAGGTGACCCGTACGCTCGATTGTCCTCCTATTCCATAAAAAAAAAATCTATGGTTAGATACCTATTGGATGGGTGAAATCTCTTCAGTTCGCGTCACCGAATGCTTATTGTAATACTAGCTGACCCGGCAAACGTATTGCCGATTTTAAAATCGCGATACAAAAGTAACTATTGATCGTAGATGGGTGAAAATTTGAAGTTGTATGTATTTTTTAATGCTGACTCATAATCAAACAAATTTAAAAATGTCAAAAAAATAAAAAAATTAATTTGGCGTGGACCACCCTTAACATTTAGGGGGATGAAAAATAGATGTTGTCCGATTCTCAGGCCTACCCAATATGCACTCAAAATTTCATGAGAATCGGTCAAGCCGTTTCGAAGGAGTTTATCTACAAACCCCGCGACATGAGAATTTTATATATTAGATATCTGCTCTACAGATGTCGTATTGTGCAACATTAGTGCTGTATATAGTAGTGAATTTGAATGGATTTAGTGAAAAGTTCAATGTGCATTGTGAGTTAATATATAACTGAAAATAAGTTTTAAAAATAAATTGAAACTACTAATTTAATTGCTTTTAAACATTATGACATTTCAAAATTTAACGCCAAAAATTTTATGTTTTTACTTCTATCGGTAGTCTCCATACCACAGAAATTTTTATTTTTTTCTACGTATACAGGATATATTACGTATGAGGGATTCATTTGATTGTAGGTCACTTATATTGAGATATGTATTACAGAAGGTATAACTACGACCCAATTTCAATAGAATCCCCATTGAAACCGAAACACAATATTGCAATGGAATCCTTAAAGGCAGAAAAAGTCGCCGTTGTCGTAACGTTAGACTGTAACGTAAATAACATTCAACTGCATAATAGAAGAAAATTACAATAATTAATATTATGATCTTGCGGATGATTGAGAAACTGAAGAGACAGTGGGCAGGACACATACCTCGAAGGGCGACCGTGTACTGGAAGACGCCGTGTTGGTAGGACCCCACAATATGGGCCGAAGGTTTAGTCAAGATCACTAGAATAGGTAGGATGATGGCAAGGACTGATCGTTGTGTAAATCTTTGGGGTAGATCTCTGTGCAGCAGTAGACGTCTTCGCACTGAAATGATGATGATGAACCGAGTACGAGTAATTTCATTAGAAACGCTCTTCAAACCGAAACACAATAATGCTTGCAAAGCTCCTTCAAGACAGAAGAAGGTGATGATGTGGAACCTAGCCGTAACGTAAGACCACTTAAATAATATTCAACCATTCAACACTACAATAGAAGAAATTTGCAATAATTAATAATATGATTATTTGCAGATGATTGCGATACTGAATGGAAAGTCATCGAGTAAACACCACTGCCTGCTGGAAGACGCAGTCTTGGTCCCCCACAAGATCTAGTCACCGGAATAGGTTGGATGAGGGCAGCGAACAATCGTTGTGTTAATCTTTGTGGTAGGTCTTGTCCAGCAGTAGACGTTTTTCAATTTTTTAAATGATCATTATTATAATTAATATACCTACAATAAATAAAGGGTAAATGTGTCGCACTATAACCGTCTATTGAGAATTGACCCTCGGCCACGTCTCACCTGTGACTGACAAGAAAGTATTCAGAGAATTGATGAAACCAAATTTGCATTTTCAAATTATGTTTAACATTTCCGACCTTAGCATTGTTGTGTATCACCCACACAAAATGATCTCATACAAAAGGAACGCAACATATTATGATTCGGATTAATATTATGTTAGTGACCTCAACTCTCTAGCTTAGGTTATCACGGGCTACTATCCGCAACTCGACGACTATGGCGCGCCTATTTTGCGTGGTGAGGTGGGCAGCTAATCTTGCCATCCCAGCTCCTCAAGGTAGTTAATCAAACCTCTGATGTCACCCATGACCTCGGGGAGAGTCCTCGGTGACCCCAGGTGTTTGGCCCGGTAAGTGGCCACACTCCTACACTCCAGAATGATGTGTGCGGCCGTCTCTTCTGCCTCCATGCAGGCTCTGCACAACGATAGCTTATAAAACGGGTTAAGTGTGAAACGATACAATAGAAGGATAGTTATGAACCTACATTAAAATAACGGCAAAGAAGGTATGTTTGTTGGTGCACACTAATCTCAGAAACGGCTCAACCAAACTTTATATTTAAGACTAGACTTTGTATTTAAATTGTATCTGGCCAGTAAATATCGTTAACCTTCTGAATATAAAAAAGCCGAATAAAAAAAACAAATGAAGAACATTTTAGATATGGATTTTTATTTCATTTTAGCCAGCATATTTGTTCAACATAGATGAAGCAGTCTCATGGAGAAACTTTTGTAGAAAGTAAAGTATAAATACTTAGGACCATAGGATTAAAAGATAGGTTATATGCGCATGCACAACTGGCGCTTAGCACATTTCTAAAGTTAATTATAATATTAAATTACAAACGACAATATGTATATAAAAAATAATTGTATTATGGGAAGGAAGGGAATGGGTTGAAAAAAGAAATAATCAAAACCCTTGGTTCTAAAAATTAAAAAAAAAAGTTATAATAATTAATCCTTTAATATAATAAAAGCTTTTTATCTCAAGGTTTTCAGAAAAAACATTCAATCAAGCCTTATTTTCCGAAAATCCATAATTATAATAATAATAATTCCTTTATCTCAGGCTACAAGACCCATAAAATAAATATCTTATAGTCTAACATACATATGATATATAACTTAAATCTACGTCACATTTTTGCGGCGATGTGAGGCGCGGGTTCGGTAGCTTCCGGCGGTCGGCGACGTACGCGATACTTGCGGAACACGACCCCCTTCGGCCACAGCTGCACGTCCAGGAAGGTTGATATATGTTCTGTTGGGACGCGAACAACAAAAGAGTTGAAGTCTACTGCGTGACGCGTCACCAACTTTTCGACCCCCAACCGGAACCTTGTCTTCTACACCAAGTACTGAACAATGTCGGAGTCCTTGGTGGTGTGATGAAAGCGAGAGACGTAGATGTACGTCGCTGGGATTACGGGACGCAGGAGCTGATTCTGTCCTATCGGTGCTGTGCCACATTGGTTATGACTAGGAGGTCTCCTCTTCTTCCGCTTTATTATCCAAACTGCACATTTGTTACTTTTCCTATTCGTTTGGTTTGTACGTAAATTATTTCCTTTTAACTTTTAAGATAATTTAAGTTTTCTCAGTATGTGACTTGTTATTTCTTGTGTGAAAAAAAAAGAAGATTCTTAAACCATACGCCATTTTAAATTGTGAACTGCGAAACACGTGTCGAAGTGGTCGTTGGTGGTGTCGAAGACAAACTAAGCGGAATTAACACTTAAGATAACTTATAACATTTGGATAATCAAGATCCAAATAGAAATCAATGAATAACCAAAGTTATATTATTGTCGCACATAAAACTGACTATTAATAGAGGAGGTACACATAGCAAATCAATATGCTTGTATAGACTATTGTGGTTTGTGAATGATTTGCTTTTTATTGTACGTACAATACCACTTTCTGTAACATTCTATTGTTCTATCGAAACTCGTCTAAATGATGACCTATGTAAAGAGAGAATACATACAAAGTGAGTTTCTGATGATGTTTTATTTTGATTTCAACGAGAGCTTTATCTATTTGGAAGCTGTAACATTTAGACGACAGTCAATTAAAGTTTATTCTAAAAGATTTAAAACTCTGCGAACGAAAAAAGATAATTATATTTATCAGTCTACATATACAGGCTATTCATAGCATAAAGCTATATATGTCATACAATAGCAGATAGCGTCGTACCTGCGGACAGGGCAGGCATGACCGATCAGATAAACAAAGTTTTATGCTCAATGAAAGTCTCACGGTTTTTAAGGTCTTCCACAATTTCGAATTTTTTAGCAAAATCACAGCCTTGACACTCTTTTCGCCATGATCTCTCGATGATCTAGTCTATGAAAGGTGTGTGTTTGTTTTTTTTTAAAAATACTCCTAGATAAATCTTATATCAGATGTAAAGAACCATTTTCGGCTTTAGATATTTAAAAAAAACATATTATATATATTTTGAATTATATTACGCAAAAAAGAAACGTGTTAAGTTTGAGATGTTACGATAAAAAATAATCTGCGATGTAGTTATACTTTTTTCAATATTCAAGCATTCTACGACTTTGCAAGTACGCATTTGAAAACTGAAGTATCACAAATATTGTTTTTCTTGAATGATCTCAAGAAAACAATATCGTAGACGCATGTATTGATAACAATGTTATTAGATGTGGTAATAATTCACGCTTTTTAAGCTAGGTAATAGGTATGTGGTTTATTACTAGGTAGTTTATTAGTCATACAGCACACGGTGGATGTGCCAATGGTCGTCCTACATGAAACCACCGTGAAGGCGACATCCCACAGTGGCAGCGGTAACCTTGCATGCTTCGTGTATTGTTTGGAGATTTTTTACCGCTACTGCATACAATCCATACATATTGGTTGAATTATGAGCGAGAGTAGTTTATACGTTTTATATTATGTACTTTAAACTATAGACTAACCTCCTTATTCATAATGGTCCGCTAACTTAAAACAGCCGCTTAGGAGTGTTTTTTCTCATTCTGAATTAGGTCAATAGAAGAAGACAGAGTGAGAATTAGCAATGCTTAAAGTTAGCAGACTATTATGAATAAAGGGTTTACAATATACGTATATATAGTATGCAGTAGGACAGACAAACAAATCTTGCGAGAATGAAGAACAAGTCTATAGCCTAAACACATTATCGGATTTGGTGCTTGGTGCGATGGTCCAAATACCATCGGTCGATCCGGTGGGCCTTTCGCACCAATTGGTCCCGCGTCGTACTCGGTACGGTCCGGACAGTAAAAATAATAAGTATAATAGTCTGCAATGAACATTGCGACATACTATCGAATATTTTCCGCTACCGGACCGCGTCCTGGTGGTTCGACCGGACCAAATCCGCCTATGTGTATAGGCTATTAGATACAGCAAGATAGATAATTTAACAAAAAAAACTACTTAAAAAAACTATCCCAAACCATATAACATAACATATGCAATAAAAGTAAAAAAAATAATTGTGTATTCTTCTATAAGTTCTACGTCGTGTGCCGGTACGTCTTCTTCCCTCAAATATGCGCGAAGGGAACGATGGCTGACGAAGATTAGATATTCAGCTGTGGAGTAGTAGCATTGACGACGAAGCCAATTTTTTATAAAACATTTAAATTTATTTATAGATAACACCTGAACAGTAGCTGGGACTTTATTATAAATGTGTTTACATTTACCCTTAAAGCTATTATGTATCTTACGAAGCCTACTAGAATTAGTTACAAGCAATTCCTTATTTCTAGTGTTTTAATAAAGAAAATTACTATTAAGAGCAGTGTAACTTGACTCTAGAATTCAGCGACCAGTATCAACTATCAACAAAAAATTCTACAATTATTATTTGAGTGTGCTATTCTCAAGGTGCGTCTGGGAAAAAATTATGAGAGTAAACTTTTTTACGATGCCGCGTCGGAGTTTAGCCTGCATTCTCTAAATTAGACTTAACGGATTAAATCCCGGTTAAACCAGTTCATTTACTGAGTTCGGTTTATAGCGGTCGTGGTTATGGACGCATCAACGTTAACATCATCTGTTGAAAATGTTTTATAACTACGAGACACGCGCCACTGCAATTAACTATATCGCCTACAGTATTATGATTACTTCATACTTTTGTAATATGTTACTTAAAGTCGCTTGTACATTGAGTATCATTTAAAGCACTCTAAGAAGTTAATTGTTTGACGAGCAATTTGTATATAATTGTGGGTAATAACTATAATTTTCGCTAAACACCTCTGTACTCTTAACTGAAAAAAATAGTTTTGGGAGTAAAAAAATTGTTACAATATATTGCATAGGTACATTATACTGTGGTATATATATTTAAGTATCTCGCTAGCTTGTGTCTGTGTGTTTCTACATTTATGGTTAGTTGTACCCGAAGGGCACCTAACTGGAACCATTTTTTTGGATTACTTTGGCTCCAATTTCCGTCCTTCTGTCTGTCTTCGGCCTGTACCCAATAGTAGTTCGGCAGCAATTTTGACGGAGTAAGTATTACTGTTGCCGTTAAAGCATCAAGTAATAAAAACGAAAACTTAGATGGTGATTTACTGGTATGTTACAAATGCTTATGTACAGCTTTAGCGCTCTCTCTTATATAATATTAGAGCATTCTATGTACAAAACTGTGCTGTATCTTACGTACGGAACAACGGACGTGAATCATTGAGGGAAAAATTTAAAGAAACAAACATTTTAACTGTTACTTCTCAATATATTCTTGACAATGTTATGTATGTACATAGGCACGTTAATGAATTTCCTAGAAACTGTCATAACCATAATGTTAACCATAAAAGGAACAAACATAAACTTATTTAACTTATTATATATTAAGTCGGGATAGGTAAGTCTTTTGTGGGGCGATGATTTGCTTTTACAACAAGATCCCAGAAAATATTCAAATGTTATGCGAAATTTAAAAGAAATGCTAAAAAACATTTTGATGGTTAGGATTACCATAACATAAATGACTTTCTGATACCACAGTATGGGAATGGAGTGACCAGAGTTAGGCTCTTTAAATTATAAATTTGATTGTATTAAATACACTTTTACATCAATCAAATACACTTATACAATAATAATAAGATTTCGCAGAATAATTACAAATGTGCATTCTTCGCATTGTAGTAAATTCGAAAATGAAGATTAGAGATTACTAAATTGTTTAGTTGTTTTATTACGTATTACTGCTCGTAATAAATAACAAAATAGTTACCAGTGGGATACTACAAAATGTTGAATTTAATTACGTTTTATTTACTTTATTCCCACCATTCAGTAGGAATGAATTTCTGTCAAACTTCAATTGAATCGTACACACAGTAGTTAATTTTACTTATGAGATTTCTAAGTCCTTTTTTCTACCAAAATCCAAAGTAAATGTTTTATCACGCCTTGGGCAACACTGGAAAATAACTATAAGAGCTTAGGCAAAATAAAATGAAATTCAGTTAAATACAACATAACTAGTGAGCACATAAAAAGTAAATCACATAACAGTAAAATAATGCGTTGAGAAATGGCAGCATGGACTTGCGGAGCGCGCGTTGCCAATTGTTAAGTGCTACATTATGATTACGTAACCATAACGTTAACGTGATCATCTCCAGAAACCTCTGCATAATAAAGAATATATTAACGTAAATATATTATTTATAATTCAACTTCAAATAAACTTAATTCACTGTAAACCTTATAAGTCAGGAACTTGCACTAAATTTAAAACGAAGAATAAATGCTATTTAAAAATAGAATTCAAATCTTATATAATTTATACATCTAGATAGAGTTTCTCGCTGTTAGACAACCGATAAAAACAAGCCAAGAATATTAGTTTAGTGTGCGTGACAAGCTACGTCTTACACTCGCGATTTGTATGACACTGTGTTAGTGTGCGTGAATTGCTCAAAATAGAGGTTAGTTCTAAAGCCTATTTTTTTCGACTGTTTCACAGCTGTCATAGTCTATTCTAGACGTATAAATGATAAAAAGATTCAATATTCAATAGATAATTATTTTATTCAAATAGCATAACATAGTAGAGAGCGTAAAGCAAAAAACATGCATCGGATAGTTGCTAACAAATACCAGTGGGGAGGCTCCTTTTCACCACCAGCTGGAGGCTCCTTTGCACAGGATGCCGGCTAGATTATGGGTACCACAACGGTGCCTTTTCTGCCGTGTAATGTGTAAACATTACTGTGTTTCGGTCTGGAGGGCGCCGTAGCTAGTGAAATTACTGTGCAAATGAGACTTAACAGCTAATGTCTCAAGGTGACGAGTGCAATTCTAGTGCCGCTCAGAATTATTGGGTTTTTCAAGAATCCTGAGCGGCACTGCATTGTTATGAGCGGGGCGTATCAATTACCATCAACTGAACGTCTTGCTCGTCTCGTCCCTTATTATCATAAAAAAAACCTACTTACTACTAAATTACTATAATTTAGATAAAACAATTATACTATTTATATCGGCTTCTTATTACCGAAAAGTACTAAAATATACTATGAAAGCATAAAATAATAGTGTAGTACCTCCAAAGAATAACTCCTTCATCACTCATGCTGTTATCCATACTGAACTTGACGCTTGAGTCCACTCTGAACCCTCGCAACACAAACACATTACAGAAGTTTTCTTTCTTCTTTCAAATAATCAAAGTCGTAACGAGTCGCTAGTTAAAAATCTAGTTTGTAGATCACAGAATACCTTTATTTATTTGTACTGTTGTACTCAATAACTTTTGTATTAATTTACATTTACTTTTTTGACTTACTCGTGTAAGACATTGACTATTTGACGTTTGAGTGTGTTTGTTGCATCATTTTACATATTATATTGTAATTGAAATGATTTGTAAATCGATGGAAATGTAAATCTTGACATAAAAGTGGCAATGAGTTTCTTGCTACTTCTTCTCATTAGCTCAACCCTTTACGAAGTAGCGGTAGATTCAATAAGAAAAAATTTTTTTTTGACATTCATAAGTGTCATTTCCGTGACATACATGAATAAAGTGATTTTGATTTGAAATCTTCAGAAAGATGGCACGTATCACAGAAATTTATTTTATGACTCGGAAATCTAACCATCTTCAAGATGTCCGTTTTTATCATTTGAAAATTTCTGGCATCACATCGTAACAAAGATCAAAAGGATAATAAAAAATATCGACAAACGAACGATGTCAGCAGAAATCAAGTATTTTTATATTTACAAGTTAAACAATGTTCATTACTATATTTATAATACTTATACTTAGATATACTAACATGCAGTAAACAGTATCACTACGTGGAAGAGTACCAAGAATACTGGCAGCATTTCTTCATTTGACAATTTAATGAATAAATAAATACTTTGGTTAATGATTCTATTTTGATAATAAAAATGAAGTTGATAAATTATAGTTAAAAATGCTTTTGAAACAATCCAAACTAAAAAGAACAAAAATGGACTTCATGGTCGCTTTAACGTTTATTAAAATTGTTAGAACTTTAATGTTAATGAAATTTATTATAATTAAAATTGTGAGATCTATCAATTTCTCATTTGTCTTAAAAAAAATCTTTCAAATTCATAATTCGCAGTTTGAGCTATGTGTTTGTGTAACAAATCTACATATTTTATTTATAATCTAGTCGCGATACTTTCACGAACAACTGGTTTATATTTAGCTTTATAATTTATTAAATTATTTAAATAAATAGTTTATATTGTTTAATTTTCACTGGTGGGTAGAAATTTATTCAATTATAGAATAGGACCTTAGAACTATCGTTTACAAGCAATTTAGCGTAAAAGTTCCTATAGCTAAGTAATCAGTCCTGCGCAGCCCTCATCCAACGTGATCCGGCGATCTTGACCACATCGTCGGTCCATCTTTTGGGGAGCCTACCAACACTGCGTCTTCTGGTACGCGGTCGCCATTCTAGGACTTTACTGCCCCAACGGCCATCTGTCCGTCGAACTATGTGCCCTGTCCACTGCCACTTCAATCTCACAATCATTAAAAAAAAAATTAGGTAAGTAATAAATTGAGTAAAATGGATAGTTTTTTAATGACTCGGATCGACGCGGTGGTGGAAACGAGGTGATCACACTCAGCCATTAACTACGTCACTGTTTAGTTTTGGCTTGAAATATTTCCAGCCAAATTCACGAAAGGACTCCAAGACCTCCAACCGATAGCTTTTGCGCATTTTAATAAAAGTACGCACAGAAATAGATTAAATTTTATGGCGACGACATTTTATAGAGAACTTATTCCAGAGAAAAAGAGCACGATAAGACCGAATTAAATGCTGACAAACTCCTGGTGAGGTAACGAGCGTATGGGTCTCCTGACGTTAACTGATTAACTCACATTCTCCAGAAACACCAGAGAAATCACAGGAGATTTGCTGGTCTTTTATAAAAGTAAAATCGCTTCCTTTGTAGATACACATGTCGTATCGTCCTTGCAAACCGCACTGTAGAAGAACACTAGACATCCAGATGGTGGAGATGACATCCCGGGTTGTAGCGTATCGTGTGAAGGTGGAATCTGCTGGTGAAATGGTGATACTGGGGTGCGCCAGACCAGAGATGACAGCAATACTCCATATTTTGCCGGACCTGCACTTTGTAGAGCGCTAGAATATGAGCCGGCTCGAAGTATTGCCGTGCTCTATTAATGACCCTTAGTTACTTCGAAGCCAATTTGGCTTTGCCTTCCAGATTACCGCGGAATTGTCAATCTGTCGAGATTTTGAGACCCACTATATCGGTACCAGGCGAGGCATTTAGGGGAGTGTTTTCGAAAAGCGGTGATAGGTCAAATTGTTATGTCCTGTGGCTAACGCACAGTTTTGAGTATTCTGTGGGTTAAATTGAACAAGGTACATCCCGCGACATCAAGAGAGGACTCTCCCTTTCTCTATATGTATTTCTACTCTATTATATTTTATAATTATTTAATGGGCATATGTTCAATATTCTTCTTTATATTCCAGATAAACTACAAACGGATAAACACAAAGGAAATTAAAATTGATGTAAGTAGGTATTTAGTTTGCTTCGGGGACCAACTATAGTCCTAACGGTCGATCTACGGACCCGGCCAAATTAATTTCTGAGTAATAAATGAGCTTAATGAGTTATTCATTATATCTACGTACAGTGGGAACTGGGAACTTCATAAACACATAAACCCACATATATATATACCGAGTTTCACAATAGCTGGTTTATGACGTATGACACACTTGCATATATAATTTACATAACTACATATAAATATTTGACAGAGTAAGAATATGTAGGTTGAAGTAGTTTGGCGCCGAGTGCGTTATTACGAGACTTACATAAGTAAATATTAGAAATTACTTACTTAATTTATGAATTGTAATTTTTTTTTTTATTATATTGTTCTAACGACATCGGAGTAGGGGAAAGTAATTGTATGGAAAAAATATTGGCTTTCAAACTACCGTTATATTTTTTACTATACATTATAGATTGTTACGACTCGAATGCATACAAGACTGATTGCATGTTCACTCCTCCAGTTTAAAACAAATCAAAATAATTCATTATTTTACGTCACGGACGAGAAAAATAATAAGGAGTCCGTGTCACCTTACATAACAGTGAGGCACCAAAACGTGTAAATACATAGCCCCACGCATACACTTACACTAATACAAGCCGATCGGCCGCCATTATGAGATTTTCCATCGTCTGTGACAGATCAAATTGCGTCGCCATAAAATATTTTAAAAATGCCGTCGTGCGTTGTGAAAACGTGTAAAAACATTAATATAAAAGTATTTGTGGATATATGATTATTTAAGGGACAAAAAATTGTTTAACTGGTATACCCTGTAACCTCACACACACTAGCATAAAGGTGCTTCACTTGCTAATATCACGGCGCGGGAGTCCTTCTTTTTTTACTAGTCCTAGTGTTTTACGTCAAAAATTTCATTATGTCAAAGTTTTATATATTACTATTTACCATTACTTCGGACTTCGAAACAGTTGTTTAATCAGATGAAGATAAAGAGAAGACTCTTATAAAAAGATGACTCTTATACATCAATATTCACAGCTTCATTATTTTACAAAATCTTATTAATGCAATCAGTGCAAAGTGATACACAATAATTACTCAAACTTTTCAATTTATTTGAGAAAGTTTAAAAAAATAGAATAACTTTTTGAGTATATTAGATGCATCTAATCACCCGCCCGGCTTCACAGAAAAAGCTTTTATGGCTGTCAGCACAGATGATGTTTTAGTCGGTAGGGGGGGTGTTTACACACGAGCCCGATATATGCACGACATACGCCAGGGCTCCGTTTCGACGTCTTCAATACGTAAATATATTTTCCTCGTCTCCAAAAAAATCTAATCACCGCCAATAAAAGGTCCTGTAGGTTAAAAAAGGTTTTAATAAAAGTTTCCTGTAGAAAAAAGTCGACTCCCGTCGTTACAATAAATAAGATCTGATGAAGGAATCTTTGAATAATAATATACAATATAGCGTCATTAGTAATTAACTTAACAGCATCCTTTCCGTGAATGCCGTGTACCTATATTGCAAGGGTTTCCTACGTCTCATGTAGGTGGTATTTATATTTTTTATGGTTGCTTTGCTTTCTAATCCATGCGCATTAAAATAATTGTTCTATTCACAAATGTTGATAAAATATAAATATATCCCGCCACGTGCCATTTGTCTCGAGTCATGGTCCATTATTAAGAATTAATGAATAATTAAAAAGTAATAATATAATAATTTACCAGTGGGAATTAATTTACCGGCTCCTTTGCACAGGATGCCGGCTAGATTACGGGTACCACAACGAAGTCTATTTCTGCCTTGAAGCAGTAATATGTAAACATTTACTGGGCAAATGAGACTTAACATCTTATGTCTCAAGGTGACGAGCGAAATTGTAGTGCCACTCAGAATTTTTGGAATTAATCATGGTGTATTAATTACAATCAGCTGAACGTTCTGCTCGTCATATCCCTAATTTATATAAATTAAAAAAAGGACGTTAATGCAAATACGACGATTCGCTTTAATTTTTATCGAATTGATTTCAGCCTATCTGTCAGAACAGTAGATTTAAAAGCATACTATTCGTTATAGTATAGTAGTACCTTGTACGAAACCGTTACAAAAAAAATAGAACCGGAAGTTGTACTCGCTTTTTTTGGCCATTGCTTTTAAAAGGATGTATCTTGAATTAGTTCTGGTATGAAGACATTGACTTGTGAAGTTATGACTCATAGTCTGAGGTCATTTGCATTGTTTTATTATTCTTTGACACTTTATTTGGATGCTTTGGGAGGAAAAATCCTTGCCTAGTGTGAATATCTTTCCCCTTTATATTGTTATAGGAGCAGAAACAAGTTAATATCGTTTTAACTACGAACTATATATACTACATCTGGCAACCCTCAAGCCCTCGTATACAGCAGAAGCTATATCACCCATTACTATTTTTGACTGGTATATGTATGGGGTCGAATAATCTAATTTGAATGACAATATGGAACTGCTTCTTATAATACAAAAAAAATATAATTCTTCTAAGGCCTGGGATAATCCTTCTCCGCATGTGAATGTGATTAAATAGTGAATTTGCTAGTAATTGTCATAACCGTAATGTTAACACCAGGAACAGACATAAACTTATAATGCCTTCCACTCGGCTAAGTCGAGTTAGTAAGTCTTTTGTGGGGCCATGTATATGCTTTTACAGCGTCATCCCAAAAAATGTTCAAAACAACTATTTGACAACTACAAAATATTTGAATTTGATTAAGTAATTCTGATTTTCAATAAGTGATTGAAAAATCCAAGTCCAAGTCTAAATCCAAAAGAATTGGAATTATTAATAATATTGATTCTAAGAGATGATAAAGAAACAACAATATAATTTTACTATTAAGATTTATATACTTAGTTAAACAATAAATAAAAAACTTAATACTTGGGTTGGTTTTCTAACCCAACCCCATGAAAAGACGGAAATTTTGGAAGGAAGGTAGTAGAATCAACTCTTAAAGCTTTAGTAAGTATTTTACTTACAGGAACTTAAATATCGGTCATATTTTCTTACAAACCAGGCTTTGTAATTGTAGTACAAATGTCACGTTTTCGCAAAAAAAAACTTAAAAGAAGTGTGTTTGTAGCTCAAGTATATTTTAGTAGACAGAATATCCAACTCTAGGCAAAGTTTTAGTTTGTACCTACTTACGTGTATTTTTTACTGAATAAACATAGTTTTGATTTTTATTCTATGTTCTAATTCTAAACAACTTATCAACGTACACTGAAAAAGAAACAAAGCACATTCTAATAACAGCACCTACACAAATACTTTGGACTTACATCGGCAGGCAACGGGATTACAATTCCAAACAAACACACACAATTTTCAGCGCACTATACGTTCGAGGTCGATCGATTCACCAATATAAATAAAAATAATCGTCTTTCCAATACATTTACTGTTATAAATTTAACAAAATTCGTTTTAATCGTTCGTAATTTGAGCGGTACATGTACAAAACGCGCCACGGAATTTGCCCGCTGTTGTACTAGCACTGAGCAGTCACTGACACTGCGCATAAACCTCTTTCAGTCTTTCCAATTAAATTCTAGCGCGAGTGAGTGAGACAGCAAACGTGTGGAATTTGTTGAGGCTTATTCTTTTTCTAATAGCTATCGGCCTAATGAGAGAAAGAGATGAAAACTAAGTGATTTGCAGTCAGGCTATATCGCAGCGTCCGGAAAAATGTGAGTTGAGGCTTCGTTGTTAAGGGGCAGCCACAACTTTATCGAGGATTCTCCTATTTTAAGTCCCACAATTTTTTAAATTCACATACACGTCAAAAAAATTCCATTAATATATCATGAAATACATATACACCGGTTTTGAAGTGTCAATTACAATTTTAACCATATTCTAGTCTGCCTCATAGTTTAGGTAATCTGCAGTTGAGTAGAATTTATAATACGAGTAGTAGTAACAGCGGAAAAATCCTATTTTTATGACAGTAAGAGACGAGACGAGCAGGACGTTCAGCTGATGGTATTTAATACGTCGGTCACATTTGAGACGTAAGACGTTAAGTCTCATTTGCCCTTCTGACCGAAACACAATAATGCTTACACATTACTGCTTCACGGCAGAAATATGCCCCGTTGTTGTATCTATAATTTAGCCGGCATCCTGTGCAAAGGAGCCTCCCACTGGTAAATCTATAGGTAAGGTCTATAGCCAACCTAACGTATATAATAATATGATAAAGGCTACTATAACATAAAGTCCTTTCTAAGTTTCTTAACGATACCGTAGACTGGTAATAGAGCTCCCTCAGGTTATATTAACAAATTTCACTGTATATTATATTGTATTTTATATAAAAAGTGAGTAGAGAGGAGAAGAGGAGACTCGCTGAGTTTGTTACGCCCGCTCTTCTCAGATCTGAGGCACATATTTTCTATTGGGTAGTTTTTGACTTTAATAAGTGATTTAATAAAAATACATTGAATAAAATAATATATGAAATTTAATTTCATTCCTTGTGCATGATCATTAATCATTCACTATCGATAGCACAGAAAATTAACGGTGTATAGGCAAATATTAAATATTACTTTTAATAATTTAACATATAATATTCGAAACTATCAACCAATCAAAAATAAAATAATATATTAATAGTACAACATTTCCCTTAAATGCAGCATTGTTGAGAATCATGCAAAAATATCCTCTAACTACACTAACACACGAATCAATATTACTTAACAATTTCAAAACCAATGTTAAGCTAGCTACAAGTAAGCCTTTGCAACGTCATTGAAACTCAAATTACCTGAAGTTGTTAGTTGAATCAACAGTTCCAAGAAGAAGGTTGTGTGTTTTTTTCGTATGAATTGGTTTCAAATAATAATAATAACAAAATATTAAGCCAAAAATGATAGGAAGTGACTGTACATTGGAACTCTGTAACGTTTTCCACTCTGGGCAAGTAAGTATTACACTTGATTCAAACATGCACTTGACAATGTAAGACTGTTCCCACTACATCAATTATTTTGTATTTATCAAAACAATGTGCCTCAATTGGCATATTTTCGAAAATTTGTTCGCACTTTTTTCTTTTTTATCAATACATAAAGTTTCCAACGGAAAATAAAATTTGTAATTAAAATATTTTTAAATCAATTATTTATTATATGCTCTAATCATGTTTTACTAATTATGAATGAAAGCCAAAAATAAAAATACAATATTGAAATTATCTTATTTGTTTGAATTTCGCTAACTATCCGTTTATATCGGAAGACAGGCGACTATTGTGATTACCCTATTCCTAAGTAGCGAACCCGTTGATGTCTTTTGCAAAGGGAACGTCACTTCCCGTATCTCCGCTATTATAGTAATTATAAACAATATGTTATGTTTTTTTTAAAGTGGTAACCCTCACTTCTAGGATTAATACACAAATAAAATTTGAAAAACAAAATTTTATGAACGATGCGGGATTCGTTACGTTCGGGATTCGGGAGTGAACGGTTAGCTCAGTTGGTTAGAGCACCGGCACGGAACGCCGGAGGTCGTGGGTTCGAATCCCGCATCGTTCATAAAATTTTGTTTTTCAAATTTTATTTATTATAGTAATTGTTATTACAATAAAAATAATTGTAAAGCATAATAGTGAAATGTATATTAATATTGATTTAAGGTAGAACCAGGAAGCTTTTTTCAACGCCTAACTGGCGGCGTGAAAACTGGAGTTATTCTGAAAGATGTGTCGTTCATTACACATAGCGGGGAGGTTACCGCTGTTCTGGGATCCAAAGGTATCCAACTCAATATACTTGAAAGATGGAATTTTTAACATACACTAATATGTTTAACGTGTCTACATTAGAATTCCGCATCCCTTAACTTTAAAGGCAATTTAAAAAAAGCCAACCAGAATGGTGTCAATTATTGAAAGTGGCAAATAAGCAACCATAAAATAAAAATCTTTCCATGCCCATAATTGGGATGTGAATTTCTTTTGACAACCCTGTCAATCATCGTTTTGAATTGTTTTAGGGGTGTCACATGTAACCCTGTTTAATAAGACTCTGTTCTTAGTTCTGTGTCTCATCAAATAACGGTTCTAAAGGTGGGTATTAAGAATAGCTGCCATTTACTGCATAACTTGTACACTGATACGTGATCATAAGTTACCAGTCCGACTCTAACTCAACTGCTTTATAATTAATAGCAACACCTACAGCAAAATTTTGAGTTTTTTTTTATATTAATTTAGCCCTACCATTGTCGCATATCGAAACTAAGTCACGACAGACGACGAGTCACAAATGTATTGTACTATGATACTTATAGGACATACCAAACCAACAATATATAACCAGTTTACCAATGGGAGGCTGTTTTGCACAGGATGCCGGCTAGATTATGGGTACCACAACGGCGCCTATTTCTGCCGTAAAGCAGTAACGTGTAAACATTTCTGTATTTCGGTCTGAAAGGCGCCGTTGCTAGTGAAATTACTGGGCAAATTAGACTTGACCTCTAATGTCTCAAGGTGACGAGCGCAGTTGTAGTGCTCAGAATTTTTGGGTTTTTCAATAATTTTGAGCGGTACTGCATTGTAATGGGCAGGGCGTATCAATTACCATCAGCTTAATGTCCTGCTCGTCTCGTCCTTTATTTACATAAAAAAAAAACCAGTAGGTAAAAGTCAAATTCGTATATTTACACATGAGTCCTATATTAACACTTATGTATGTCAAAATACACAATTGACTCCCACTTCATAAAAGTTGAGTTCCTGCGACATTCACTCCAAGACAAGAGTACTATTGGCCATTTATTGATTTCTCTGGTGTTTCAAGAGCTTGGACAGGGATCAGTTACCATTAGGAGTATCAGCTTATCCAAATAAATACAATATTTATATTTTAGGAAGTGGAAAACGTGCTCTTCTTGACGTGATCAGCTGCCGCGTGCCATCAAAAGGCCACATTCTCCTCGAGGGTGTTCCACTGGAAGAAGACCAGTTCAGGAACTCTTGTGCCCTCGTCCGGCACTCCACGAAGCTGCTTCCAGGGCTGAGCGTGCAGCAGACACTGTCGCTGTCACTTACTAAAGTATGTCCTTAATATTTATGGTAAAAAATCGTTTAATTCAAAAGTAACACATACAATTTAGTGGCTGAGTATTCCAGTAAGTTATTACAATGATTATTAGAGTATTTGTCTGGCTGTGCGTTTGTTCCCGTTAATTTCAGAAACGGCTTAGACGATTTGAATGTATTTTAGTGAGCTTATTTAAATCAGATCAGGTAATGGAAACTTCAAAAAATTTTAAAGGGTAAGTATAGGAGACATGTTTACCCTGCTATAAAAGTGAACTAAAATAGGATTTTATAACCTTGGGCCCAAGTTTGAACAGACGGACAGACTTAAAGTCAAGGACATAAACTCGTACGTAAAACTTAATACACAACAACACTACATACAACGAAACTCTTTCGAAATGAAAACTTTTCTAGGCGCACTGAGCAATTTCTTCGCCTCTACACGAGGCATCCTCAGGACACGCGACGTCTCGTGCCAGATTTTGGCGACACACGTGTCGAATTGTTTAAAAACAAATTTGGCGGAATTAACACTAAAGAAAACTTAAATCATTTGTATTAGTATACATAACCAGGGAAACTAATCCACAATCTGCAACTACACATACAAATATAAGGCGTTCCGTTACTATCAATTTGCACACCATGACTGCACAAGTTCCTCAATAACATCAGCGTTTGTAAGCGTACGTAGCAATGTAATGAATGTTATATCAAGTGACATACATCCTAAAGAGAAGTAATTGAATGATTAGCAATTATAACATTAGGTGAGCCACAAAAACAGCATTTAAATTTGGACAGCATGAAAGGGAGATGTGACTGTCCAGTCCATAATTTATAAAAATTGGTTAGGTTAGGTTATGTTAGAACAATTAAAACAACGCACGCGCCGAGCGTAGCGGGCCGGCGAATTCTAGTCTGAACTAATGAACTTTTCTACTTACTCTCTGAGGGCTTCCCAAATTTTTATTAAACAGGAGCAGCTCATTGCAACTAATATAATTAATATGCTGTACAAATATAATAACCGCCATCCAGAATGACATACATGGCTGATTGATTTCGAAATGTTTGCTGGTCATGAGTTGCTGATCAATTAGCTATTTCTGCTTACAAAAATACCAATACTATGCTTTCCATTTAAATAACACCCCTTCCGTTATACCATTTCTATTGATTAAATATCAATTAATTACAGATTAATTAAATTATTAAGAACTGCTAATTAATTAATTAAACTGTAACTCATAGGGCTATATTTCACCGGGACGCCACGGTAGCTCAACCAGTCGCGCCACCGTGGTGTCCATAAGCTACCGAACAATACATGATACAGTCGCGCCACCAAATTGGTTGCGCAACCAAAGAAACACAAGGTGAGTAACTCCTTATAGAGCTGTATATATTTTGTTGGTAGCGGCGACTGGTTGCGCCAGCGTGATGGTGAAGAAAATAACACAGAAAAAATGTAATGCTGTTTATTCGCATTACTGGAACTAAATAAAAAAAAGGTTTTAATGCCCTAATATTTTGACAGGTATCCGGCTATTTAAAGTCGTCGAAAGTAAAACAAGTGATGGCAGATCTAGCATTATCACAGGTAATTAAGAACTATTTTTACTAAGAATACCATAGAGACGTTAATGTTAATAAAATCCGTTCACAATTTATTTTCAATTAAATGTTACGAGACGAGCATCACGTGATGGCTATTGGTACCAAATGTCCTCTAAACCAAAACATAAAGAGTACTTGCACACTTATAATACAGAAAAAGGCGACGCTGTAGTACCCATCTGCATCGTGCCGGTTGGCAACCAGTGCAAACAACATCCCCACTCAACGAATGACGTTAAAGAAAACAGAATTACAATGATTTTCTTGTACAAAATGGGTATGGAGTCGTCAATAAGTTTCTTTCGTATGTTTTGTAACATACTATCTATCAAAGACCATAAAAACCACCACACGCTGTTGCGTTTAAAATGAATGTAAATGCTATCAAAGCCAGAATTTGCGGAAATGCTACATGGAAACAAAAAAAAAATCTTTCCAGCAAGACCAAGCAACAAGCTAAAAACTACGCAAGCTTGGCTGAGGACTGGCCCACTGCAAGCCTCAAACATAAATTATGATCAGTTTTAAAAACACGGCCTGCGATAAACGAAACTTTGACATTGAGTTGCTTAAGAAATTTCTAGAAAAAGCAGTGACCGAGTTTCCCATGAAAATAAGTAAATCCATAGATTAGTGGCCAGACATGTCTGAGGATTAGATTATTTATACGTCTAGATAGACTATGACAGCTGTGAAAACGTCGATAAAAATTGTATTTACAACTAACCCCTATTTTGAGCAATTACAATAACAATACTAACACAAAGTTTTATACAAATCGCGAGTGTAAGACGTGTCACGCACACTAAACTAATATTCCTGGTCTCTTTTTTATCGGTTATCTAACAGCAAGAGACTATCTAGACGTATAAATTATCTAAGGTCTGAGGCATACTTTCTCGAATGCGCGGTAGTTTTGACGTTCAGTGATTTTAGATCCTATTTTGAATAAGAATATTTGATTTCGATTCGAGATCCAAAGTTGGCTCAGTTGGTTAAATAGCTCGTACGTAAGAGATGTCACAGCTTCGATTCCCGCATCGTGCATAACTTTTGTTATTTGTTAACGTTACAAATTTAATTTATGTAAGCAGATATCATGTTACTGATTAAGAATCAAAAGGCCTCTGGACTCTGCGAACCATTTGTCTCGCCGCCAAACAGCACAAAGATGTGCTGTTTGCAAAGCCTCATCATCAGCCGGAAGACGTCCACTGCTGTACAAATGATTCCCCCAAAGATTTCCACGCCAATATGTCCTGCGCTGCCCTCATCCAACGTACTTCGGCGATCTTGACCAGATCGTCGGTGCGTCTTGTGGGGGGCCTACCAACACTGCGTCTTCTTCATCATCTGAGAAGACTCACTCGGATATTGCTGCGCGGATTGCTGTCTTCGTCAAATATAAAGTTGTATTTATAATTGCCCTAATATAATTTATTTATGAAACAGGTCGCACACAAATGCGTCACAAGTTTAACGAAAAGTGAATATAGAAGATTGGTGATTGGAGTTCAACTGATACGAGATCCAAGTAAGAGTTTAATTATATGTTTTGATGACACAACTTTCATGAGGATCATTTTTTTGTTGATTACTCAGGGTGTCGTACTAAAAAACCTAAGCATAAAGTATTAGGTAATTTATTTACCCATACATACTCAATAATATATTTTCTTAAACTAATAATTTATCAAAAACTCTTTAAAACTAACTACCGACTAATATCAATATATCTGAAAACAAAAATAATTTAGAATGAATAAAGTTATTTTTTGTATATCTAAGAATTTTTCATGCGTTGAGTGAACATATTTTCTCAACCAAACTTTGTTCGAGATGTGATGGATGGTTATGGTTGTCTTACCATTTTATCTGATGTTAAGTGATCACCATCACAGGTGCGTTGGCGGCCTTTAAGGAAGATGTATGCGCTCTTATAGAAGTTACCCACGTCGTCCCGGAAACACCGCACAAGGAAGCTTATTCCACAGCTTTGTGGTATTTGGAAGAAAGTTCCATGAAAACCGCACTGTGGAGGACCGCCACACATCCAGATGTTCGAGATGATATCCTAATTTGTGGCGTGTCGTGCGAAGGTGGAATTCGGCGGCAGAAAATGATATGTATATTACTTATCATGGAGCTTTTCAGAAATTCATAAAAACACATGCGTTAACTTCAAACGACACCAACCGGCTCAATGATATTATTTTCTTTACTAGAAAATTAAGCTTTTTCCCATCGTAATTTGACTGTTTATTTTTTAATTTCAGTAATATTGCTGTTGGATGAACCCACATGGGATCTGGACCCTCTCAACACTTACCTGGTTATATCAATCCTTTCAAATGTGGCCAAAAAGTACGGCACAGCCATTATTCTAACCATGGAGAAGCCAAGATCAGGTGAGTCACTGCTATATCCATATCTAAGCATATAGATATACTTAAAATGTACTTTTATAATTATACACAGCCGAACAATTTGTTGAAAAACTTTGATGGGAGATGCCGGCTAGATGAATACCACAACAGCTTTTTCTTCTACCGCTAAGTATGAGTTTGCAAGCACCGTGTTTAGATTTTCGTTTTGAAGGGCGCTAGTGAAATGATCGGGTTAGAGAAAGGTACTTCAACACTCCCCAGTCGAGAAAGCGACACCACACTATGCAATATCAATGAAGGTACTTACTGGTTCCGGGAATTATTAATTAAACAGTTTATTGTTGATGAAACTAATCTATGTACAGTACTTTCAGTACAGTCGATACCGCATTAGTCCTAATTTTCCAATCAATTGTAAATTACAGATGTGTTCCCGTTTCTGGACCGCGTGGTATACCTGTGCCTCGGAGACGTGGTGTACGCGGGACCGACGAGGAATCTTCTCGATTACTTCGGCAGCATAGGGTTCCCGTGCCCTCAGCTTGAGAATCCGCTGATGTATTACCGTGAGTTAAACGAGTGTTATCAACTCCGCTCTTATAGTCAAAACTATACATAATTCGAGAAAGGAAAAGTTAATTGTTTTATTGCAATCATCAATGAAATTATATTATACAAATAGACAAACCACATCGTATAAAAACAAACCCGACATATGGAACATGCCACAAACTCTCCGGTTGTTAAAATATTCTTGGTAAATAAGCAGCAGTGTAAAACATTTATTCAGCTTAGATTTGATTCGGACACACGGCTATGGAGAAAAGTGTACTTCATTCAAATTCATTACCACCGCTATGTTATTTCTTTCTTTAGAATAACACTAAGCAACATAAAGATTTTTATCGAAGGGGAGGACAAATGGGGAAGATACGAATGGGTCACCTGAATTAAGTGATCAACGCCGTCCATAATCCTATAACACCAGAAAAATCACAGGAGCGTTGCAGGCTTTTAAGAAGAGTTAACGTGATTTTTTTAAGGCACCCATGTCGTATCGATTATAAATCGAAAATATTCTACTTTTTAGTTTGGTTTTGCTTGTTTCGCTGGCTGGTAAATAATCACCGCCGCCCACATTTCTTTGTAAACCAGTGATATAATCAGTGCAGGTCTTAAAATGTATGAAAAGGTATGCATGTATAAAAGTAATAATATTTTTTCTCACAGTGTGTCTATCAACGGTAGACAGAAGATCACGCGAGCGATTTATCGAGTCGAACCATCAGATAGCAGCCCTGGTGGAGAAGTTTAAGTTGGAGGGGCAAAACATAATGCAGGGACACCCTAACGAGCACAGTCGCATTATTAACCCGAACAAGATGCAAATGAACTATGAGAAGCCAGGCGGTGTTAAGATCATATGGATGTTATATTTGTGAGTGTTTTACTTAATAGAAACCGGTCTTTGTTGACCGGTGAAAGGCTCCTTTGCACAGGATGCCGGCTAGATTATGGGCACCACAACGGCGCCTATTTCTGCCGTGAAGCAAATCGGCAATAGCCATCAGCTCGATCCATTTGACCGCGTGCAACGCAGAGCAGCTCGAATTGTCGGGGACCCAGTGCTCTGTGAACGGCTGGATCACTTGGCGTTGCTTAGAGACGTCGCTTCATTGTGTGTCTTCTACCGCATTTATCACGGGGAGTGTTCCGAAGAGCTTAGAAATCCACCTTCGCACGACACGCCACAAGTATGTATATATAGGATATCATCCTCACCATCTGGATGTGTGGCGGTCCTCCACAGTGCGGTTTTCAATTTGCTTTCCTACACGTAGGTACTACTACTACTAAAGCTGTGGAATGAGCTTCCTTGTGCGGTGTTTCCGGGACGATACGACATGGGTATCTTCAAAAAAGCGCGTACGCCTTCCTTAAAGGCCGGCAACGCTCCTGTGATTCCTCTGGTGTTGCAAGAGTATGTGGGCGGCGGTGATCACTTAGCACCAGGTCACCCGTACGCTCGTTTGTCCTCCTATTCCATAAAAAATAAGTAACGTGTAAGTATTATTGTGTTTCGGTCTGAAGGGTGCCGTTTAAATAATACTGAGCGGCACTGCATTGTAGTGGGCAGGGCGTAGGTATGAATTAACAACAAGTCGTCTCGTCCCATGTCATAAAAAAATTATGACATGTGAACGGTGCCGCACCATCACACAATATATCTATACTGAGATCATTTATCTTAATAGGTATATATAAATTACGTGTCACGTTGTTTGTCCGCGATGGACTCCTAAACTAATGAACGGATTTTAATGGGGATTACTTCATGGAGTGCAGTTTGGTCCAACTTGAGAGATAGGATAGTTTTCATTTCGATTTGGAACCCATAATTATTTTTATTTTCAATATTTGTTTTGTATGGACATATTTTCTATGAGAGAATTAGAGACCCCACAAACTGCAGACTTTCGATCGGCCGATAGTTTGGTTGAGTTCGGCTGTTAAGTGCGCACACTGGCCCAACTAAACAGTTGGTTCTGTGATGAGTGCGCACACTAGACAACTATCGGCCGACAGTTTTAGGGACGATTTGCTATTAGTTTTAAATCGGCTATTGATGAATCTGGCCGACTAAACAATCGGTGGTGTGCGCGCCTAGAAGAGCGCTGTACTGATTTAACAGTCGACCGATAGTTTGCTGACGGTTCAGTTTGAAGGCAATCGTGTAGCCCATCAAACTTTTATGTCGGCCAATACCGAATCGTTATAATGTGCGCACTCTCATACCGCACTCTCATACATACTCATACTCCGGCATACTGATTAACAAACCAACCAAACTATCGGCCGATCAAAAGTCTGCAGTTTGCGGGGTCTCTTAAGTGACACACGGTTTGACAGTTCCGCTGTGAAACAATTTCATTATAACAACAGGGAGCAGTTTTTACGAAATAATTCTTGATATTTTGAAATATTATTAGCAAATTCCTATAAAACAGTATTTTTTTATTATCTACAGAACAACGTCTGTCGGGTCAGCTAGTACGTCTATATAGACTGTGACAGTTGTAAAAAGGTCGAAAAAATATTGTATGAAAATTTTCCCCCCATTTTCTTAAAACTCTTCGATAAAAAATGTGAGCCGTCACGGGACTTCTGGCAGATGTGAAACATCGACATTATTTTGGAAAAGTAATATGCAGAAAAGAACATACTGTGATAGGAACTAAATATGTCATAATGATAAAATAAAATATTACGATTTTTTTCCAGATAACGATGACTATTTATTGAATAAACATTTATTTTCATTAAATACATAAATTTACGATTTTTTTTTTATGGAATAGGAGGACAAACGAGCGTACGGGTCACCTGGTGTTAAGTGATCACCGCCGCCCACATTCTCTTGCAACACCAGAGGAATCACAAGAGCGTTGCCGGCCTTTAAGGAAGGTGTACGCGCTTTTTTTGAAGGTACCCATGTCGTATTGTCCCGGAAACACCGCACAAGGAAGCTCATTCCATAGCTTTGTAGTACGAGGGAGAAAGCTCCTTGAAAACCGCACTGTGGAGGACCGCCACACATCCAGATGGTGGGGATGAAATCCTAACTTGTGGCGTGTCGTGCGAAGGTGGAATTTATTTCAAATCGTGACTACTTAATTCGTTTAATCAGTGACTTCGGTAATAGTTATATTCGATGTTGCCTCTGAGGACGGTATTACTGTGACAAGGCGACGCGTCGCCACGGCATGCGTCGCTACGCCAGAAATCGGTTTTACGTGCGGCTATATGTTTCACATCAAAAATTTTTGGTTGACAGTTAACCTCTGTTTTGTGCAATGAACGCACACCAACACAAAGTGATATACAAATCGCGAGTGGAAGACGTAGTCTATCTCTCACACAAACACTCTATAGTGACTACCAGTAGATACAGGACACTATGATAATAGTAAGTGTTTTGAAGAATGCGATATTATTTTGTAAACATAACGTTTCTAACATTTCTCGTGCTACATTTCAAAAAGTGGTGACCGCAAAAAGCAGGCCAGATACCAAATACCCCCAAACATTCGCGTATATTCCAAAATGTGACCAGTGTTTGCCGGTCGACATATAAAATCCATAGGTCACCGAAAATGTAATAGTGAGAGAGCCAAAAATCATCAGGCAGCTATTAATTCTTCATTTATTTATAGGTATAGGTACATACAGTCCGCTATAACTACAACATACTTTAAAAAATGATAATTGCGTGTCTACTAACAAATAATCCGACATGCTTGAAAAATAATTATGTGACGTTGTTTGTCGGCTGTATAGAAATAATGAATTATAATCTAAAATTTAACTACTACTACTACAACTAATTCATAATTCAAATCATTGTATTTACTTATTGACTTTATGACCATGATATCTTTATGTTTTTAATATGCCATATTATATATATATATCTTAAATAACTTAAACTTAACAAATAATAATAATAATAATCTTCCATCTTCACAATAAAACTGATAACGAGGACTTCATAAAGTCTGCTGTTATTGTTAAAATTTAACGAATCACACACGTTTCACTAATCACTCTTGCTTTATAAAATTGATACAATAATAAAATAATGTTTTAGGAGAATCCTGGCATCAATATTTAATGCAAAAAAGAATGGAATCAAGCAGATGTCAATGAGGCTGTTATCACTTCCCATTTACTTTGCGATCCTGTGGATCTTCTACAATAATGCGAAGGTAAATAAAAGTTATACAACACCTATCTTATTAATAAACGCAATGTAAAGTTACTCCAAGTTTAATGTTACATCTCCCTGTCATGTAATTCTGTAGTGACAAAGGTAAGATAAAGACAAAAAGATTTAAATTTGGAGTAAATTTACTTCGCGTTTATTAATTACATTGCTTTAGTAGTTATGCTTATATAAATATTAACACAGTATATACAATAATATACTGCTTACAGGACTTCCAAAGAGCGTTTATAACGAAGAGTGGTCTCATTTTCAACGCTATGGTGGGGACCTATTTCATAAGTATTATGAACACAATTTGTTTATGTAAGTACCCTCTCTTAATATTGGTCACTTGAAGCTCAGCGAACGGTGTCATCGTTTGCAAGAAACAATATCTACTTACCTACTTTAAATACTTCTACAGTATCCCGAAACGATGCGATTAGGCTGAGATCTATAGAATAGAACGTACTGAGACTTTTCTCAGAATTTACTTACATTAAACTTTGCTAAGTGTTAGCATAGCTAGATCTTTAATTTCGTTTTAAAAGTCATTTGACAGCTGAAATTATGCAGAGCTTAAGCTAATAGCCCAATGCAAAAGGTAAGTTTGGGTTTAATCACATGAGTGTGATTAAACCCAAACTTACCTTGCTAAGTAACAGTGTTAGAGGCCTTAGTATGTAATCATCATATCAGCCCGAAGACGTCCACTGCTGGGCAAAGGCATCCTGTCCAGATCATCGTTCCATCTTGTGGGGGGCCTACCAACACTACGTCTTCTGGTATGTGATCGCTATTCGAGGACTCTACAGCCCCAGCGGCGATCTGTCCGTCTAAGTATGTGCCTTGCCCATTGCCACTTCGCGTTAGTTTCGCATTCCCTCTCCATGTCGTCCATGAGCTTCTTCATCAGGCTCATAGTCAGCGACCACGTCTGCGTACCGTAAGTTATCAATAGCAACATACACTGGTTGAATACCTTCGTCTTCTGTGACACTGTGCTATTTACTTTGTAATATTCCTAACAATTTTGTTCACACAGGCACAGTGCAAAACACATTGGATCACCTATAATGTAACACCATGTAATATTACAGAGATTAACGTTCCGTTAATAACTGAGGTAGAAAAAACGTAGTATAATTTTAATAGTTTCCTACACTTGAACGTGCATTTTAATCCAATAAATTCTATTTGTAGATGGCCCATACAGAACCCGATACTACCAGGAGTCTCAGGAAGGACTGTACAGCGGAGCTAGCCTCCTGCTCGCGTGGAACTTGGTGTCTCTGCCGTTCTCCTTCATCACCACATTCGCTTCAGCTGCTATTATTTACCCGTAAGTACTTATCTTACTAGTTTAACCCCTATTTTGAGCAATGGACGTACACAAACACAATGCGACATACAAATCGTGATTGTAAGACGTAGTCTCTCACGCAAACTAAATAATAAAGCTGGCCTGTTTTCATCTGTTGTCTAGTAGCAAGAGGCTCTATCTAGATATATAAATTGAATTAATAATTTTAAAGGATAAACAGCCATAGAACAGAATTTGCTCCAAAAACCCCAATTTATTTAGTGCCTTTTTGTCTTACAGGCGGTAAACATGCAAATGGATCACCTGATAGACAGCAGCAGTACCAGAATATGCCTATAATATATATGTAATAACATGCTTTTATTTCAGGATACTGGGTGACATCACGGAGAGTCTAGACTACATATACTTCGCTCTGGTGCTCTGGTCTTGCTACATCTACGCGGAGCAACAGGCGCTGGCCATCATGATGGTGGTTAAGAACGGCCTTATCGCATCCGTCATCAATATTTACATCACTTGTATCTATGTTATGCTGGCCAGCGGCGTTTTAAGGTAGGTACCAACCCTATATGACAGTAAGTAATTAAACAAATTAAATTTGTAACCAAAATTTTTGTACGATGGGACTAGATCCCCCGCCTCTCAGGTTGTGGCTCCATCTGCAGGATCTACTTTACAGTTGATAACCTGCTCAACCCAAATAATTGCATATTAGGAAATTGACTTGAGTTGTCGCACTTTCAAATCTTAACAAGTGCTATAAAGTATACATATGCAAGTATCACTATAAAATAACAAATTGTTTGCGAAAGCTGGGAACCCCTACGCATATCGCCTTTTTTATGTTAAGCGCCGTTTCGGAAGTAAATTGTGCTTGAGAGAAATAAAAATCTTCCAGAACCTTTATTATTAAATCTGTGCATCAATATCTCCGCTCAAGATCCTTGGCGAGACCACTACCTATATGACACCAGCGGCCCGCTGCATATTGGCCTAGGTTTGTTCTCTCACTTCCCCATTAAAAACTTTACCTCTATACAATATAATATAACCTACTTATTACCTAAATATGTAATTAAACTTTCAAACCTTTATTCAGATAAGTATTAAAATTAAGCGCCACATGATCCGGGATTATACGACCTTAAAAAAAGCGCGTACACCTTCCTTAAAGCCGGCAACGCTCCTGTGATTCCTCTGGTGTTGCAAGATAATTTGGGCGCCGGTGATCACTTAACACCAGGTGACCCATAGGCTCGTTTGTCCTCCTTTTCCATAAAAAAAACGCCGTCTAGAGCCATTTAAGTTTTCTTATACTTAGCATAAGTGACATTAGTTATCTGTTTTTTCTTCTTATACGTGTGTTTCTTTGTTGTACAGCACTGTATATCCCTACAATTGACTAAATAAATAATCATTTACAGATCCTACAAAGGCTACGAAGAATGGCTCTTCTATCTCACCTACATAACCCATACACGATATGCATCAATATTCCTTCACCGAAACATATTCAAGCAGCCGACGTTTAACATTCTACCGTACAGTGAAGAAGACAACTGCACCTCCATAACGAACCTCATCCAAACCACAGCAAACTTGAACACCAATTCCAACGCCAACTGCAGATACGCGAGTGGAAAAGCATTTCTGACTGAGAGATTTACTGCGAAAAACTTCGCTGGGGATATTTATTTGGCAGGAGACTTCAACCCGGATTTCAATTTAGGAGTTTCGTTTGCCTTCTCATTAGGAATCATGGTTCTTAATAAGTTTCTGTACTTATTACCATTACCTGGTTATATTGTTGATAAGTTTAGGGAATAGGAATTGGTAACTCCGTTTTTTTTATAAAAAACGAAGAACTACCTCTAAGTTTTTAGTTCTTAACTAAAAGCGAATTAAAACGTCATAAAATATTATGATGCGTAGTCGCCAACATGGACTTGGAGTTTACCAACATAAAATAAAATATCTCAACCTACTACTGTACCTAAATATAAAAAAAAACTAACCTATATGTCTACTATGATAATTTCATCCAATTCAGATTGTCTTCAACATTCTTATGAATAGGTTAGATAATTAATACGTCTAAATAGAGAGAGAGAGAGTTAATAAACGGCCTACTGTCATGAGTTATGACAGTAGGCCGTTTATTACCTTAGTGTCATGTCTGTGTCTGACACTAGCGATACACCAGTCAATAAATATAATATAATGGACGTAGTTCCTGAAAAACGTTCCAAACCACAAACACATTTTAAGGAATTCGTGTTTAAAGTTTAATAAATATTATATTATTAAAGTGTATTCCATACATGTGGGTTGGGCTACTTTGTCGTGATGTCATTTAAAGAGTGACAGTAGGGCTGCCATTTTTTGTCAGTCCGTTTATATGAATTACATGACCAGTTTTATGTTCTTAACTCAATTTCAACACGATTATGTTTTGGAACGGTTTTCTGGAATGACCTCCTATTATAAAGTACATATACAACGGAGCATCGATCGTCCGAATGTCGCTCAACCGAACAACCGCTTCTCCGAACTACTACGCTCGAACGACCCGCGCGTGCTTTTCTCAGCCGCCCCCGCAAATGCGCGCGCATTTTTTGCGTCTTGTTACGATACTCGTTAAGTCGTCACTTCCAAGTAACCGCTACTAGACAATCAAAAAGCCACATGAAAGTAAACTCTCGATTTAAAATGCCTAATCGACGATGAAGATCCCGATTTTAAGCCTCATGACTAATAAGGCTGACGCCACCGCGAGCACTTCATCAACTACAATTTCAGTTAATGGAGATGAAAATATAATTGTTGCTTCTGAAGCGTTTACTTATTTAGATATTGTGTTGCGTTGGTTTGAAAAAAGGTAAGTGACCTAGCCGCTAGTAAGCGGGTAGGCTTGCTTCGGCAGACGTAGATTGAAGATTTTTTTAACACATTCAATGCCACCACGATTTTCTAATACTTCCCAGCGATGCCGCCCTATAAAAAACGCAAACATGCTAGGTGTGCTCGCGGCACTCCAGGATGGAATTACGTAGCACGCTAGGCGTGTTCACCGGCACTGTTAAGAGGTAAAATCAAAGAAAGCGTTATTTCGGCTTCAACCGTGTTTATTGATCAGTCTTTCTCGAGTTACTGAAGAGATATTTTGTTTTTAGCAGTGTTTGTGCTTTTGAAAGTTAAATTATGGCAGTTAGTAGATTCCAAGGTAAGTATTTATCGTAATTTGATCAGTGAATTTCAACCTTTGGTTACTTATTTATGATTTTTTAGGGAAAACAAAATATGTGCAAGAAACAGTGGAATATGATGATGATTCGGATGAAGGTTCGGATTCATCTGTTTCCATTTCGTCAATAATATTGCCACAGAGTATGCCATAGAGCTCAGCGTCAGTCAAACACGAAGTTGGTTCATCTCTTGGAGGAGTTGATTCCAGAGTTACCATAGCTCCTAAAGTTTCTTCTATCCCATGGTAAACCCAATTTGGGTCTTCCCATGAGCAAGATGGCATAGAATTGTCGATTGGATCCATTACCTAAAATGTAAAATCATTTTTTCAAATATCAAAAGTCATCAAAATATTATTAATATGACAGAAAATGATTAAAGTTGCAGTGTACAAATTGTGTGTACAAATACAATACGTTTAAAGTATCCCGCCAAAACTCGCAATGTTTGGACCGATTAAAGTGTATGAAACAAACAAATTATGTATCTATTGAATTTATTATACAGTGTAAACTCGTACAACAAGTGTAAATTCCATGTAACGTCACTCGATTTAACGACAAACTCTCTAAAGGATCGAAATCAATTGACTTTGGTTGGTTTAGTTTGTCTACCATACAATGATACACTCTACATAGCGTCACACTCACTCTCAATAACGACGTAAAATACCTTGTAAGTTGCTAAAATTTATAAAAACTGCGCAGCTGTGTACGTTTTTTTGTCGTTTTTTTTGTTGTTTATCCTAGCCCACTATAATCTCGACAGTCGGCACCATGCAAACCGAACTTTCTAAGAAATTCATTCTTTTGTTTTCAAATTGGGATTGCTTGCACGTGTATCTACTGTTTTTGACCATGACTAATAAATAGGCGTCATTTATTTATTTATAAACACTTACACCAACATTACAGGTTATTACCCAATGCGTTGATGTCGTATACATGTCATGCATTATCTATACGGTATCATTTTTGTCAGACCTCAGTTGCTCACAAACTTTCAAACTGTAAACATGGCGAAGTAAAAGCAAAAGACGTCATACAAAAATAACAGACTATACCCAATAAGATTAAATAAGATTGTTTTTGTGTACATAACTACTAAAACTAGTCTGAAATATTTTTAGAATTCTGATTTTTCTTCTCTCCATTTAACGACACCTCTCTATAACGCCATAAAATGCACAGTCCCTTCAGTGTCGTTATTTGGAGTTTACACTGTATTTGTTAAGATTATTATTTTTCACGTTAATGAAACGAACTATGTAGGTATCTTTCACATTTATAATAAGAGTATAATTTAACTTACCACCGTTTTAAGCGAAGTAATTAGCGAAGCCGGTAAGGATACCAAATTCTTCACAAGGACAAGCTGAGCTCGTCGTAAAAACAATCACAAAAGTAACACTAGTCGGGGTCTTTGCAAGAGTAATCACAAGGTCCAATAACACAAGCGGGGGTCTATGCAAGAGAAATCACAAGGTCCAATAACACTAGCCGGGGTCTTTGCAAAAGCAATCACAGGGTCCAATAACACAAGCCGGGGTCTTCGTAAGTATAAACGTAAATCCAGTGAAAGGAAGAGATCGTAGGAAACATCCGATGTCGAACACTTCGAACACTGATGTAAGGAGCTATACTAATGTTAAAGACTTGCTGCCCGTGGTGCAATAAAACGTGGGAATAGGACGCCGCCTGTTGCGCTCTCTGTTACAGACCTTACGGCAGGCATGGTAACGTCCCAATGTGCGGCTCACCTAATCTTTTTATGACACTCGGGTTTGTTTTATTACCAAAAAAATAATTGGCAAGCAACTGAAGTAAATGGTATTCCTACTAGGGACTTTATTTATAAACGATCGCCAAACGTATCTAATATTAGCAGTGCCCCGCGGTTTTACCCACGTCTTACGGGAACCATTTACTTTTTAGGGATAAAAAGTAGCCTATAGCCTTCCTCAATAAATGTGCTATCAAACACCGAAAGATTTTTTCAAATGGGCCCAGTTATTCCTGAGATTAGCGCGTTCAACCAAACAAACAAACTCTTCAGCTTTATAACATTGGAATAGATCCTGGGCAGGGTTTTGTCTTCTTCCGATGAATGAAAAGATATTGGTGAAAGAGAGAGAAGGAAACAGATCCGAGTTACACAACAGCTGATAAGCGTTTATAATTAGGTACCTAAAGGGGTACATTATAGGTAAATATTTTATGCAATTTATTTTATCTTTTTTGTTCAACCTAAGTGCCAAGGAATAAAATAAATGATAACTTATAAAAAATATTCTATATTTTATTATTGGCATTATAAATGTAGTAAATTGACCTAATAATATAAAAGATTGAGAACTGCTGGAGATGAACACGCCTGGTATGTTCGCGGCATTACATAATAGATTATTTTTGATGAACCTTAAAAAAATATCAGATCCTGGAACCACTTCAGAATACTTTAGCTTACGGCAGAAAGTTTATGCTCAGAGTCTTTCGGACAATAATATTGTCTAATCTTTGAGATATAGATGAAAAACGGTGAGCACGCCCGGCGTGCTGGCGGCATGCAGATAAGAATTAGTGTGGACACGCTAGGCGTGTCAATGGCACTGAATGTGTTAAGCGTTAATTGTACCTAGTACAAACATGTTTTACTACAAAATTTTTCGCACATTTCTTTGTTTAATTCGTAATTGTCATTAAACATATGAATGTAAATATTATTATCATTCACCTGTAAGCAAAATATG